>BMAV01007315.1:302384-336909 GCA_019973955.1 Trichonephila inaurata madagascariensis
GTTTTGTTAAATTTTTTGAATATATTATAGCATATATATTTTTGTTCATAGTTATTAAATGGTGTCTATGTCTACTAGATATCTTATTTTATGATATCTGTACTTATATTAAGCATCTTTTTAAATAAAGGAACTGGTGAAGAGTTTTTACCTTGTATAATATCTTATGTAGTTATGTTTTTAATACATAAAAAAAGAAAATACTGCATACACTAAACAATTTTTTTTAAAAAAATATTTTATCTTTTAATTTTTTTTTCTTATTTCTTTACCCTATTTTCTTCTATAATTCATACAGAAGGGGCTTGCGGATATAAAAGAAACGATCTCGTAATATCAAATAAAAAAGACAATTTTATTATTATATCAATAACATTATTAAGTTCTTACAAATAAACCAGTAAAATATAGTAGAATTTGTAACATTTTATTCGCAAATGTATCATAAACCAACACATAGAACTCGTGTTTCCAATGCTGAATTTAGAAACTCCATCGAATAAACATTATCATTTGTTCGTGATGTAAAATTTCGACATTGTTTACAATAAAATAAAACTTAATTTTTTTCAAATTTTAAATAAATGTTAAAACGCATACAAATGTGATTAATTTAAGATTTGATTAACCTTTAATTAACGTGTTTTTATAAGATCAATGTTTAAGTTATTATTTCTTTAATGGTGGATCCCTTTTCTTAAGTTAATTGACTTAATATGCGATGATAACTATCTGAAGATATCAATGGTGAAAGAAAAATAGAAAATTTTCACTTAGATTGATAAAAGAAAATCTAATATTAGACAGGCAAAGAAAATATTACCTTTATAAATGAATTTTGTGGTTTATTGTAACTTCGTTCATGATCTTCAAAAAACCAAATATTTGAAATTGTTTTCAACCTCCAGCAAAGGAAAAAAAAAATTCCTAATTTTATTAATATTTATAGATTTGTGCAATTAGAAGTCATTTTAAATTGCATAAAATTGTGATTTATTAATAAAATGTTATAATCCCCAGTTGTTAAATATTCTATATCTAAAATTATAATTATTGTTTATTTTAGGCACAATTCTCTTAATTTCTATTTTATGTATATGTATTCAGAGTCAGAATTCATGCAAGTTATATTACATACAAATAAAGACCTTAAATACTTATTACTGATATGTGTGGGAAAAAAGGTATAATTTAAAGATATACTTGATTATGTGACATAAAAATTAGTAATACATTAATAATAAAAACTTTAATAGATTTGTAAGCTTTATGAAACATACATTGTCTTATGAAATGTTATATTTTTGCATGCAAAATTTTGAACTTAAGGGCATGGTGTACATTATTTCACAAAAAAAAATTACCTTCTCAAAGTTTTATTTTTAAAATACAATTTTTAGATTTTATTAAAATTCAACCACATAGTAAATAAAAAAAATCCACAAAAGTAAATTTATTATACAAAAATTGAAGTGATTTATGAAAAATTAAGTTTTGTGTGAAAACAATTATGAATCTATCCCTCTTTTTTCCTTTTCAAGGCAAACAAAATACCTTTAACGCATTTTACACAACTTCAATAGCAAAAAGTATGTTATATATTTTTAAGAGTAATTTATTAATTAGTTATAAAAATCGTATGTGCAGATTTCAAATAAGTCATAAACATCATTTCTAATTATTATTCATTAGTATTTACGTGTCCCATTCTCCTATGAGTGATAAAATGAATAAAAGTCTTGTACTTTGAAATCGATACCAGACTCTGTTAATGACATTCTTACATTGTCTAGAATGGCCTGTTGAAATAAATATGCTTTCAACTCTTTTTAATGTATGATAACATAGAATGTGTTAAATTGGCTCCCCAACTTTACAGATTGCTTTTAATGTACTGCAGCACACATGGCAACCTTATTGTAATTGCATAATTTTTTATATTCATTTTCTTCAGTGGGAATTAAAATATAAAATTCCTGATAACACAGTAAATTTAATAATGTACATTTTTTATCAGAATTTTAAAAAATAAACAAGAATATGCTGTTAAATTTTTGTTTATTTTACTAATTTTTTTGCTTAATAAGGATACAATAAGTAATACAATAGAGATATTTAATATTGATAATGTAAAAACTGACCATTGAAATTGCTATATAAAATAATTATAATTTGGAACTTTGTCTGACTTTGCTGTATACAAAAGAATATCTACAGTAAAATTTTAATTTCATATATTTTTATATAAATTTTTATTACTACCAGTCGCATAAAATTTATATTACTATTTATATACTTTTCGAGTTATCCATTTTTCCGTGCTCAACACTAGATTGCCCAAGTAAGTCAATTTGACTGCTTTTTTAATTTCAATTCAAAAAACAATTATGCATATAATGACACAATTTCTTGGAATTTTTTAGAATGTATTTTTCTTTCAAGTGAAGTAAATTTTTTTTATTGTTAATATTTACTATATATATATATATAACTTGTTATATGACAGTAAATAACAAAAAATATTAAAAATTAATTTTAAACAAATTTCTTTACACATTAGTTATTCTTTCACAATGCAGTCATTTTGACTGCCTTTGGGCAATATAGGTATATACTAAGTTTCAGTCTTTCTAGTGTTAATAGCACTTATTGCACAGATTGTAATTTGTCATGTAAAACAAGATTTTTAATAGCATTTCGAAGAAGCATTGAAACGAACTTTCCAGCAAGCATTCTCATGAAGCAGGGAAAACAACTCTTTGAAACTGTACTTATTGCTGAAAAAGTCTTTTAATTTGAAGTATTTTTGACATTTAAAAAATGAAATAATAATTTTTGTGCAGCCAATATTTTTTAGTTCCAAATACGAGGTTTTTTTGAACAAACATCATACGTACTAGACTAGTTAAGATACCAGACTTTGCGAATGAATGCTTATCGGAAGGACAAAGTGCTTAAGATACTAGACTCAGCTAATACATCTAGCATCTTAAGCATTTTGTCCTTCTGGTAAGTATTTTTTAGTAAGGTAAGTAGCCTAATTATTATAATGAACAGAATTAAATTTATGATCTTTATCATTGAATTTAGAAGAAAGATATCGTGTCTAAATATTATACAACGTCATTTTCTTTAATTATCTTCTTGGGCAACATATATTTTCCATCCCCTTCAAATATAAATCCAGTTTAAGTACACAAAAGCATATTTTAGATTTATTTGTTTGTTTTCTTATAAATTAACAACAATATTTGGATTTTTTGATTCATTCCTCTTTGAAATTCTTTTGATAAAATTTTAAATGTAAAATAAGTATATTGAACAACATATTTTATTTTGAAATAATTCATATTAATACTCAGATTTGTATATATTTTTTTGTTTTTACCAGCTTGTATGACTTACAAACATATCTCATATCATTATTCCTCAATTTTATTCAAGAGTGTAAGAAGTAAAAATGTATACCTAAGAAATTTATACATCTTTTAAAAACATTTAAATATTTGCATTAAATTTTTCTATAAATCTTTTATAGTACACTTTCAGAAAACTATTTCCCACTCAAAAAAAAGCTTAAAGAATTTTTATGAATTAATCTACAATGAACCAACTACGTATTAATGTTCATTTATTATTTTTAACTGAAAAAATTACACGTTTGATTATTTTCGATGACTAATTGTAAGTTAAAAGTCATTTAAGCCATTTTTTCCCAATAAATTTGCATTCCCTTACTTTTAGAAAGATCTTATTCATTTATCCTTTCATAAATTAACAGAAAATTGCACGAAAGAAGCTTTGTAAAACTAGCTATTAAAATTATAATCCTATTCACAACCTAATTTTTTAAAATATAAAACATAATCAATGTTTCTTTCGAGACAACAGAAAAAGAAAGCTTAAATATTATAAAAATTATAATGCATTAAAATCTTTTTGTAAATTAAATTAACTAAAAAAATTGAAATGCATATGTACATTATTTTCTTAGTTTAAAATTAATTCATTTAGAGCACTTCAGGACCTGATGAAAATTGCCAAATACGTTAATAAAACCCATTGTAAAATTATTATTTACACTTTAGAGTTTGTTTTTCAATAGTATTTTATTTTTAAATTGTGAAATGTAGTTTATATTTTCTTTAAGCAATAAATGTTATGCCAAGCAATTTGAATAGTATCTTGAGCCCACGTTTTACACGTGTTGTGTCTTTTTTACTTTTATGCAGACTATTTCACCATGCATAAAGTAACAAGCAAAGTCAGTTTATGCTACTAAACCCGACTAAAAGATAGAAAAAATAGTATTTATAGATAGATAGAATTCATTAAAAATAATAAAATGCATGCATTGGTTAAATATGTTTTTAGATAAAGTTCGAAAGGTAACTAGCTGCTAAGATGAAATAAATAAAATATCTATTCTATTCAAAAGTTTTATGATAAGGAATCAGAACATGAGTTATTAAAATAGTATTATATATAATACAATAATTGATTCGAAAATATAACTTGAATCTATCCGAAGTATAATTTACTGAAAGAATTTAAATCTTGCAATTTTTATAATTTGGAATAAAAAAAGGTTTGTAAAAGTGCATTCAAAAAGTGTAAACATCCATTAAAACTTGATTCAATCAATTAATTTTATATTACTTCATGTTTTATTTAACACATTCTACAAATCAATGTGTATAATAGTTTTTTCCACATTTTTTTTCTTCTTAAATTACTAATATGTCACTCACAAAGAAGTGAGTTATGGCTTTTACATTCCTTTTAAATCTACACGCAATAACTATTTCGAACAGTTTTGGTCACACAATTGAATTTTAATAATAATCATTCTTAACAACGTGTTAAAAAAAATTGCAAAAAGCCGAACACAAAAAGTAAATAGACATTGAAACTTTTTTGTTGATGAATATTTCAATACCTAACTTGGCTTGATGAAAAAGAAAGAAAGAACATCAAATTAATAAGCCTAAATATGCATTTTTCCCTTTAAGAAGCAAATGTTATCAACAATCTTTTCGCATAAAATCAAATGGAAATAAGTTCATAAACATAGTTAATTTTTTTAAGCGGGAGACTCTTAAGGAAGAATATTCAACGAATGTGTAACAATAGATAATTTGCATAATTTTGAATAAAATTGAAAAGCCATGATTCACAAACAACCCCACGCTTAGAGAAGAGCAACCGTTTCCAAATAAAACAAATACTACATCCAACAATGCTATCCTCTTGAGACCAACGGACAAAACCTATCTAATTTGCGTTTGTGCGAATGACCTCTCTCCTCCCTCCTCTTCCAACTGTGTCCATCTCTGACCAACAATAATGAAAGTGCATCGCTTACCTTCGAGATTATTCCGTGATTCCGATTGATTCTCCAGCTTCTGCAGTAGCCAGGAATGAGGGCACTGTCCTCCATTGCATGCCGGCCTGATCGTAAGAGAAGGGGAAAAAAGGAGGAAATAATAGAACAGGGGGGTGTGAGAGGCCGCAATCAATGATCTCTTTTGGATTCAGCACGTGCTGGCCGTACGTCCCTGGCAGGGTGTATGCGTCCTCATCTCGCCATCCACCGCTGTACGGAGGATGGAGAGCGAGAATAAGATGAAGAAAAAGAGGCGTGGAGAGAGAAAAGTCGCATATGACTCCCGAAGAGCAAGGTCACCACAAAGATAAAACCCCGTCTCATCGGCATCCTTGCTCCATCGCTCCAGTGGTTCGCTCGACGACGACGACGTCTCCCGTCGGCACAACTTCGGATATCGATCGGGACTCCGATCCCTGCCGATTTCCACCGAAAGAAAGGGGAGGGCAAAAAAGCAAAACAAAGAAACAAATAGAAAAAGAAAAAAAAGGAAACAACTAAACTCGCATAAATATTTTCTCTACCGGTTATTTGTCTGTTCTGTTCCACCGGATTTCTATTTGTCTTATTTTTTTCTCTTTTATTTTTATTATCGCTTCCCTGCTTTCCCCCTCTTTTAAATCTGAGTTTGTTTATTGGAAGGGGGAAGTCGTGGAACGGCTAGGGGGTGCGCAAGAGTTACCGCGCAGCTGCAATGTGGGGTCGGGAGCAGCAGTAGACTGCGCCAAGCTGCAAGCGCACAGTGGGTTACTACCCCGGTAAAGATGGCCGACCGGGGGGAGGGGGGACAGAAGAAAAACGTGGCCCTGGTGTAAAGTCATTCGTGGAAAAGGACATGGAAATGTAGCTTATGGTGATCCCATCTTCTGTCTGCAACTTGCATGACACTGGAGAATTGCATGATTCATATTTTTCGGTTATCTCTTCTCCAGAAGTCAGACACACTTACGTGTAGCATGTGAACGAAAAAAGAGAAGAAATACCTAGAAAAGAGGCTTGAATTTATTCAAATCATGCATTCTTACTAATAACGCATGTATCATCGCATTTTGCGTTTAGCGCTTGCTATTAGAATCGATTAGGTAATCAATTTGAGGAAAGTAGGCTTCCTGACTATAACATTTAAACCCTAAAAGCCAGAGGTCGTCTTGATGATGGAACGGTTTTGATTCCTGTATCAAAGATACTGTAATTTAGTTTGAATCTCGGTACAATAAGGTTGACAAGAATTTATTATGCTTTTGTATTTGACTATGAATTCCCGCATTTATTTCATTCAAGAGTGAAAACAAAAAAGAGTAATGTGATGATTATGCTGAAAAAGGAATGATATACTTTATATCACATCTCTTAAGGACTTGATCTGTAACTATTTTCTAGACAATACTAACCAAGTGAAACCTATATTATAGACTCAAGTTCATGTAAGAAAAGTTTTAGAGTTTTCAACTATTAAAAGTTCTTTTAAGTTTTACACCACGACAAAACTCACAAGTATTTCAGAATTATTACATGCTCCCACTAATTAATACATTGAATTTCTGTCAAAAGATTCATTTTACTTTTTGTTGGTTTTACAGCACCACTTAGAGTTGATGGTTGAGGTGAAATTATGAAATTAAGGTTAAAAAAATGGAGAAATTCTTATTGTACTACAATGTAATTGGTATTCCTTAAGCACAAAATTATTTATGATTCATTGAATTGGATCTACCTAAACCACAAAACACACACAAAGGATCAATTTAAAAGAAAATATTAAAGTAGTGCTGCATCAGTAACATTTCATGTTGCATTACAATATTAAATTTAAGGCAGCGGTTCAAACTATGTCAATTACATCATCCATTTTTCAAAATAGTCGCGGTATCCAAACACGTTGAAAATGACCAAATTCGGTCAAGACAAATATTTTTGTTTTCTATTGAATACAGCTATCTTTTGGCTTTACAAAACATACTTTGTTTTGTTTCTACGCTATCTAGAGGCCAAGCTACAATCAATTTTATTAAGTTAGAAAAACCGGAAGTGGGTTTTTGATCTACCAGAAGTGAGCATTTAAATTATTCGAAATCTATTATGGTGGGTCTTATTACTCAAAATGTTACAAATATATTTCTATAAAACTTGTTGAACCTGATATTTATGCTATTTTCTAGAGAATGCACTAAAATATTTTTTATTGTATGAATATTTTTTGAGTTAGGGCTTCTTATTTAAATAATGGTCTCATAAAGATTGTGATTTTTCTTATAACGCTTACTCAATCAGCTCTAAAAGTTTCAAATTTAAAAAAAAAAATTAAAAATTTAGTACATTCTCTAGATAAATGCATCTAGATTTTTTTAGTAATACTTTTACTAATATAAGTTCATTACTTTTTTCTCTAATTGCTTTGAAGTTTTACAAAAATATTGCTAAAATTTCACTTATAGTTGTTATTTTTGTGAAATTTAGGCAATTTATTTTAAATACTGTTGGTTAAATATTATTATTTATTGGTATTGAGTCCTAAATAGCCTTTATAATTTTTAAATACGTTATTTTGTCAAAAAGTATTCCGAACGTATTCGGATACCTTAATATTATAGGAACAGGTTATGAAATACAACTTGATACATGTAATGTTGGAAAACTACATCTGTTTAAAATAATACATGATGTCGTTTTCTGAGATTTTTCCATATTTATTGAACATGAAATATTTTCCTCTAGCTTTAGTACTAATTCCTTATCCTTGAATGAGACTTAATCGTCTCGTTTTTGGAGATTTGATGATGATAAAACAAAATAGAGATTTTCAAGTATATTGTAGCAAAAATCCTAATCTTAACATAGACACACTAAATTTTGGCCAAAATTCAGGAAACAAGATATTATTTCAACATGTCAATCAAGTATATTTGTGATTTACTATGATAATTTTGAACTTTTACGTACTAATAATTGCATTAGAAGTTACATTTTCAAAAAGTTTAATGCTCATGTTAACCGACCATTTAAAATCGGCAGAAATGTTGTTGATTTTGCGGAATCCTTAAAGATAGATCACTGTAATAATTTGATTAAAATTGTGTCCAAAAGATAAAAATAAACATTTAAGAATATACCCTCTATTTACTCGATAATTAACAGATAGAAGATAGTAAAATATTTACAGAAAATTCATTACTCGAATGGAATTGTAAAAGAGAATAAATAGTTTATGTTAACAAATTATCACTGTTTTAAGAGTTTCTGCTGCAGGCTGTTAACAGATTGCATTATATTCAAAAATTATAAACATTTCTGGTTTAGGGGAAAGTAGGAAATAAATTGGAGCCTTTTTACTCATTTATATGTATTTAATTCTTTTAATGTATTTTATATTTTTCCCTATTTATAGAATCAGATGATTATAAAATATTTATTCCGATAAAATAGAACACTGATACGCTTCATTAGTATTAATTGAAATAACATTTGGATCAAACATATAAAGTCAACAAACGCTATTCCAAATTTAATTTTTTATCTATATTAATTAATTTAATAGTAGAGGAGATTGTAATTGTAAAAAATTATATATATGACGATTCTTATATATATATAAATAGGGAAAATATTTATATTGAAAACAAAGTTTGCATTCTGGATTGTTTTAACACTCTCGTTACACATATTAATTATACCTTAAAGAGACAGATGAAAAGTAAAATTATCACTAAGAAGGAATTTTTGAAAACATTTAGCAGATTGCAAAGAAATAACTTCAGATACGTTTAAAAATACTATCGTTTACGTTTAGAAATATAATGTAGTTTAAAAACATCTAGTATATGGCTTAAAAATGTATCATTGAGAATGTAGTAGACTAAATCTAATATGTAATAAAATTGTACGTAAATAAATGTAGTACGTCATTTTTATTCCCCATCAAGCAGATATTACAAAGTATACATAAGTCAAACAATCTTTGAATTCTGCGTTTTATTGTAAAAATGTGATGCATAAAAAATTTACAAACCGTTTAATAGTTTCATTTTGTACATGTTCGTTACAAATTTGAAGCCGGCCGGGTGGCGTCGTTGGTTTGTCGCTGGCCTTCTGCACCCAAGGTTGCGGGTTCGAACCCGGCTCAAGTTGGTGTATTTTCATGATGCAGAAAATTGATAGCTCGCCATGTCGTATGATTATACGGCGTGTAAAAAATCCCTGGAGTGTCTATTTTGTGGGTGCTCTCGGCAAAATTAAATCCTAGTACAGGTTTGCATCGTCAGTGCTCAGGTGCCTCCCTCTGGGGAGGAAACTGGGCGTCAAAATTGTTTTCGGTGATTGGCATCGCCTATATGGTGCCCCACTAAAAAGTGATACCAGCACCTGGGGAATGTACTAGTTCTGTAAAGGTTAAAAATACCAAAGCGCAGCCCATTAGGAAAACAATTGAAATTTTGGTTCTAACTTATTTAATTAAAATACAACAGGTTTTTGTCAGATATGCAAACATTAATTTACTTACTATGATTAATTTGATTGATGATATACAAAAGAATGTTTGATTTCTTTGAATTGATGTATTTGGGGGAGGGAGGTTATAGTAATCTAAGGGTTAAGAGCAAGATTTTTGATAGCTGACACAAACTTGAGTCATTGATTCGATTCGAAATTTTATCAAAATCTATGGTGTGAAATAATAAGGATTAAATTTAGCATGATCTCAGAATCCTGATGTGAAATGAGTATGAAAGTTTCTTCGCATCAATTGATCATTGTTTAAAATTATTCCCTCGCCAATAGCTTTTGTGTACTTTTATAGAGAGTGATATTAAATAAAAAATCAACTAAATAACCATTATCGAATTAATAATATCTTTTTCTAGAATAAAAATGGCAAAAAGTAAAATTCATTGTCATAGATTCATTTCCTGGAATCGTATGAAATATATTTCCGTCGGTTTCTGCAATGACATAGAGAAAAAAAAGTTACTTTTAAAAATAGGTAAAATTTAAACAATTAAAAAAAGTTCAATTAGTTTCTAAATTACTCAAGAACACTTTTATAGATTCAAATCTTTTGAATCAGAGAGGAAACATTGAATGAAATATACAAAAACATGCTCTTAACAAAAAAGAAATCTCTGTTTCAGAAATACAGTAATCAGGAATTACAAAGAAAAAATTCAACAAAGATTCCTTTAATGATCCTTTTAATACATCTCGTAACGTAGAAAAAATTTACTTAAGCAAAATGATCACTGATTTGATGGATCTCTAATTTTATTGCGTAAGTCATATATTTTTAATGGCTGTTATTTAATTTCTACCATTATATTCTGTTACGTAAGGTAAAATAGCATTAAACTAAAATTAAACTAGCATGTGCCTTCTGATTTCAGTTGGATTCCAAAACGTGTATTTTTTTCCATGTCAATCAGTATAAAAATAATCCCTAGGTAACAACAGAAACAAATCTTCTGAATATACGAGTTTAATTACTACCAGATATTCAATGTTTTCTGCGTGGTTTATATGTATATATTTCTATCAGACGAAAAATTTTTTTTAACTAGATGATACAATGAAAAAGGTTTTTAATAACTCTTTAGTAAAATTGCTGCCTATTACCAATTAACAGTAGAGTACACTATAAGAGTCTATTAAAATGTTATCACATCTGATGCTTATAGATAATATTTTCAATATAATATGTAATATTTTGGATGGGATTATTTTAAGGTAATAATTTAAAAATGTGTGTGTGTGTGAATTCCACAAATCATTTTATTAAAGTTTTTATAGTTGTATGGTAATAAGTCATCTCTTCATAGACTATTTTTTTTTGTCTTATAATTAAACAAAGTAAAGAATAAATTTAAAGGAGTTCGCGGTTCATAATTTCAATTGTAATATTCTAAAAATTTATATGTGAGGTGAACACTTGAAATGCATGCAAGGCAAACAGTTTATTTCTTTTAAATTCATTAAAATATATTGATTCAAATCGATAGGAGATGGATAAAAATGCAGATAGCTGTAAAAATGTACATACCGGTTGATTCAAAAATAATGTGATCGATTTCAGAGCATCATAAATTTTTATCGAATTAAGTTATTTACATGAAATTTTTAATGTGGTTTCCATTAGCAGAGTACACTTTGCGTAAACGTTTCGGCCAGGCCAAAAGGGCTTTTGACTATTTTTAGGGGTATTTTTCCAAATTCCTCTTTGATTGCTTTTTTAAGCCCTTGGAGCGTTCTTACTTTACGTCTATTTAATTTTTTTTAAGGATCCTCATACAATATAATTACAAGGAACACAGTCAAGGGATGGTGGTAGCCATTTTTTTAGGAGGAAGAAAATTTATTTTTTAATCTTTCTGGCATTTATAGCTGATTTTGCAGTATGATTAGGTGCAGAATCTCGGTGAAAAACAAAGTTTCCTTGAGGATAAAGACATTTACTTTTCTGACCAAATGTTTCAAAACGTTATTCTAATTGTATTTAACATCAATTTTAGCCTTTGGGTCTAAGAAAAAATGTTTTTTAAGCCTTGAGAGGACATTCCC
The DNA here is from genome assembly GCA_019973955.1 of Trichonephila inaurata madagascariensis. Classification (NCBI taxonomy): domain Eukaryota; kingdom Metazoa; phylum Arthropoda; class Arachnida; order Araneae; family Nephilidae; genus Trichonephila; species Trichonephila inaurata. The sequence continues at coordinate 314,317 of BMAV01007315.1, forward strand.
ATCCATACCATAACACCTGACGGCCAACTTTCTTTTTTCAAAACAGCTGCGTCTTTGCGACATTTTTTAAGTTAAATATATTGCATCTTCGTTTTGCGAGTTGTGAATGACAGATGAAACATTGCTTCGTCCGAAGTTGTCCATGATTTGTATCTACCATTGCATAACATTAAATACAGAGGCCAAGAACGTTTTCTTCGTTTTTCTACGGACTTAACAGACATTTGAAGGTACACTGATTCATTCACTTTTGAATATTAACGTTCCACTGTTCAGCTAAACGAGGGCTTTTGGTGATGGACCTCGTAATTTTGAACCAATGTCAAGTGACGAAGACGACCTGGCACCTCCCTCCCTCTCCTAACTACCACACCCCACCACACCAACGGGAAGACGTTTCAGCTCTCGACAGATTTAACATGCATCGCTGCCCTACACGGCGGATCTTTAGTGGTACTGAGCTCGAACTCGTAATATACCAGCCAAGATCCAATACCTTGACCACTAGGCTACAGCGGCCACTTCACTTTTTTATAGCCAATTTTCATTATCTGACGACAAATTGTCGATTGCGGTACCTATAGTTTCTTTGCTAATGTTCTTTGAGGCAAAGGAGTTTCTAAAGCGATAAGTCTTTTCAATTTCTTTTTTCTTTTCCCCGATGTCTTTTTTCGTCCACATTTTTTTCATGGAGCTTTTGATTGCCAGCTAAATTTTATTTCTTTTCGAAGTTTATACAGTAATTCATTAGCAAAATGTCTTATCTTATTTTTAAAGGCTTTATTTATAACAGAATTTGAGCAAATATCCTGCAAAAGCTGTAAAATTTCGTTTCGGCTTTGGGAACCTAATTTCGAAGCAATAATTTACTCCCACTAATAAAAATAGCTGGATTGGTAATTTAAATGTTTCATTTTAAAATATAAATGGAAGCAAAGCGATAAAAATTTACCATTCACAGTTATTTGCTTTTAAAATTGATCATACTAATTTTGAATCAACCGGTATTTTTATAAATATATTCTACACACAAATAAGTCAACGAATATTCACTCAGATTTGTTTACCATAATTTTTTTTATAAAATAATATTGATTAATAATCTAATCACATATTTTGCAAATAAATTTTATATATAGGAAGAAGTATTTATAACCATATATCTGTATATTTCAAGTGAGTGAGGGAATATTAACGTCGTACTGTTCAACTACACGAGGGCTTTATATATTTCAAAAATTGATAAATAAATATCAAACTATGTAAAGTAACAAAGAGAATATTCATATTATTTTTATTTTATAATAATAGTTTATCATAAATGCACTTAAAAGAATTAATCAATGATATTGTAATACGCAACGAATTCCTTAAAATATCGTTTGATGAATTACTTTTACAATTTTCATGTAAATCGTTTGATAGCAGAATATCTTATATTTGTTTAGTATATAAGTCGAATATTATGTTTAACTGATAACTGCTTCCGTAACTGATATGTAAAACAAGAGAAATTAAAAATTCTACAGTTCAAGGTTTGTCTTGTAGTTCGTTGCATGCCTGATTGATCTACAACTTATTGCGGTTGTGTTTTGGCAATAAAAAATGCACTGGATAAAGTTGATGTTGCGACTTTTATTTGCGAAGGATGCCTCGGTAGGAACAATACAAGAAGAATTGTATCAATATAAACTGTGAAAGTAAGTTAATACAATTATTTTAATTTTCTTTAGACTTAAAAAAATTTTGTTTAAGATGACAATTTATTTTAAGTTGACTGATTTAATAAATTTTAGTAAGAAACCATTTTTTATTTTTATTTTCTAGTTATTGTTGCATTAAAAAATTTGCTAGAATTTATTTTTAAAAAAATTCATTTCTGAAATAATATTTAAAATATAAATCAATATCGTACTATAAAAGAAAGTTGCAATGAGTTAACAATACTTAATAATGAATTTTATACTAAAAATCTTAAAGAATGGCCCGGAATGGTTCAGATATTCAATGTTTGTTGTTATTTTTTTAAAATTTTAATTTGAGATCAAAGTAAAAATCCCTTAAGTAAAAGATCTAATTATATTTAATATCAAATTTAACTAGAATTAATAAGAGAATTCCTGAATTTTACAAATGAACCTGACATTAAATGGAGCTCAATTCTATAGTGTTATGCAAATAATAGTTAAAGAAAAGATAAAATATAAAATAATGAAAATTCATTAATATCGAGTGTATTTGACTTCGGAATATTAAAAAAAAAGAAAGAATTCAAGGCAAAAGTGGCATCTATTAATTGTTCTAAAAATTCTGAATAACTCGACAGTATTTTTGATCATTTCTTAGCTCTTAATTACACAAAAAGAAATAATGCAATACATAACTCAATAAATAAAACTCAATTTAATAAGTTTAAGACTTCCACAACTGCAAGCCATTTCGAATTCATAAATGTAATGCTATAATTATGTAGTTTCTGTTTTCATTTTCAAATCCAGACAGAAATTTAATATGCTTTAATAAGAAAAAAATAATATAGTAATCTAAATGAAATATAATATAGTATTCAAATTTACAAAAATAACATAAGTTTTCAAACAATTATATTTATTTTCCGATTTTTGGTTATTTTTGGAATCCTGAAAACTCACAATCCAATAACTTTGAAATTGGCCGACTGGGTGGCCTAGCTGGTAAGGAACTGGCTTTATATTCTTAACTTTGCGGGTTCGACCCCGGTCCAAATCGGTGGATTTTCATAATGCAAAATGTCGTTAGCGTCTATGATGTATACGGCACGTTAAGTTATCCAAAAACATTGAACTGATCTAACTCGGTCAAAACACATATTTTTTGTCTTTTATTTTATTGAACAGAGCTATCTCTTCAGGCTTTACAAAATGTATATATATATTATTTTTGTTTCTACGCTACCTAGAGGCCAAGTTACAATCAATTTTATGAAATTAGAAAAACCGGAAAAAGATGTCTTTAATCTACCAGAAATGGGTTGATTAAATTGCATGGTATTTAAATTGTTTAGAATCTATCATGGCGAGAGTCTGATGACTCAAAATATTATGAATGTTTATCTATAAAATATTTTGAACTTGATATTTATATTATTTTCTGGAGAATGTACTAAAATATTTCTTATTGTAGGAATATTTTTGAGTAATATGTGTGTGTGTGTGTGACTCGTTTTTAAATAATGTCTCATAAAGATTTTCACATTTCTTATGATATGTTCTCGATCAGCTCTAACATTTTTAAATTTTGATAAAACATTAAAATTTTAGCACATTTTCTAGATAAATGTAACGTATTTACTGTAGTAATACTTTTACTGAAATCATTTATTACTTGTTTCTCTAATTGCTTTGAAATTTTTCAAAACTATTTCTAATATTTCACTTAAAATTGTGATTTTTTTAAAATTTAGGTAATTTTTTTAAATATTAATATTTATTGATACCGATTTCTAAGAAAAGCATTTTTAATGCTTTAGTACGCATTTTTTAAAAAAAAAAAGTATGAGAACGTGTTCAGATACCTTAAAGATCTCCAGTGTGCCTGTTTGGTTTGGGTGCTCTCGGCAAAATTTCTAATATAATATCGGATCATCAGAGCTCAAGTTCCTCTCTCCGGAGAAGGAAACTGAAAGTCAAAATTACATTCAGGCAATTGGAATCAACCTATATGATCCCTCACTTAAAAGTAACACCAATACATTGACCTCCCGGACAATGTACTAGGTCTGCAATGGTAGTTACCAATCCGCAGTTCCATTTGAAAGAAAAATAATATTGAAATGGATGTAAAGATATTGTCAGAAATATCGTTAAAAAATATAATTTACGTGCTATCTTTTACTGTTGCTTGTTCTCTTAGGTGCTCCTTATTGCACTGATAAAATGCGATAGACTATATTTAAAAAGTAGATATTATATAAAATGTTTAAAATAATGTGTATAATCATGAGCAATATGTTTATGAATTCAAAATTGATGGTAGACCAGAGCCTTAAAAACAGTTATCATTGCTATATATTTTAGCAAATAAAATTGGTTTTATACTGGTGAAATCAAACAAAAATAGTAACCCTAACAAGTACATACACAAGCTATCTACTTTATATACTACAAAGGCTTTTACATTGTGTAATCCATACTGAATTCTGCAAATTCTTTTCTACTGATTATTTGCATTAGTCATTAGTCAAATTCGGAGTCAACTTCACTACTTACTTACACTTCAAATTATTTTTTAATAATGATGTTTAATTATATACTTCTATTTCTTATTTTTTAAAATGGCATTTAAAATTAATCTCTGAAATCAATATTATATTATATTAGTCTCACAGTAGTACTTAAAATTAAGAGAATTTTTAATTTGATTGGTTATCTCTTTATAAAAATATTGGTCACACATTTTAATGATATGCATGTACATCAGATGCATGACACAAAAAGAATTTCCAATCAGTTATGGTACGAACGCTGTATTTACAGCTCATAAACACAGGGAAATCAGTAACAGGTTAAAGATGGAACATAAAAAGGAGTTAAAAGGGATTTTGCTACAATTATAAAACTTTTACAATGTGAATTCAAGTAAGAAATGAGATAATTTATAGTCCCTGCCGCAATTGTTTTCCCATTTATTCAGCAATACTGTTTTCAAGTCCCAAATGGTTATGAGAGAGATAAGCGAGTTACAATTGCCCTCCCAAGAGCATCCCAAATATGCTCTATAGCAGTGCTTCTCAAAACTTCTCAAATATTTTCTACACAATTTTCACAATCATAGTTTTTATCGCTCCCCTTCCATTCAATAACAATGTATTGTGAATTCAATAATACTATACTTTGACTCTAAAGCTACAATACAACCTTAATTACACATCATACAAATTATAAAGATAAATATTATAAATTTTATATATATGTTCCTTTTAAGTAAAAGGTATTTTAAACTACTTTTAAATAATATTTAAAAAAAAATTTTTTTTGACTTTTTGATATGCTAGAGCCCCCCCCCCCCAAGGGGGGGGGGCCCCACAATTTGGGAATCGCTACTCTATAGAATTAAGGTCTGGACATTTGGCTGGACGATTTCTTAGCAAATATCCTCACTCTTCAAACATTCCTAGATCAAATGAGTCTTATGTGGAAGGGAGCAGTGATTCACAAAATGAAATCTTGGTAAATTGCTAACCTAAAAAGGGGAACATGGGATTTCAAGTCTTCATGAACGGCAAGCAGAAAGCTTCTGTTAAAAATAGAGAGGCAGGTGCGCTCATTCAATACGATACCCTCCCAAGCTCTCAATTTTGTACTACTATACAGTTCTCTTTCTTTGCTGTTTGTTAGAGAAAGATATTGGGTGACATGCTGTGTTTCTGTGACTTTTGCCTAGCAGAAGATGAAGGTACGCCGAAAATCAATAATTAGGCTGAATGTAGACTCATCAGTAAATAGAAGGGCCTTTTCTATAGATCCGTGTTCTCTTTATCAGGTGAAACCGATTATTCCGTCGCAGAAGTGAGAGGGACTTAAATAGCGGGTTTCTTGTGAATATGTAGGCTTCTGGAAATAGTAAATCTTAAAACATGAATTCCTGTGGCCACGTTAAGTTTACGATATAGATGAGAAACCGTTGCTCTCTTCTTGAGTCCCACTGTAATGGTCAAATATTGATCTTCATTGATAGTCGTATCTCTTGGATGACATTTCTCATACACTATCTTTACTGACACTATTCAATTAAACTGTCTTAAGTTGAAGACACCGTTGGACGTTACATTAAAGTATCTAGTAATCTGCTTTTGAGATTCCCAGTCTCAAGCCCCTCGATTATTCACCACCTCATTCTATTAACAAAACTTTTACAGTTATTCAATTATTTTCTTTTGAATTTAATGAATGTTGTATAAAAACACTATGAAGGTTACTGAGAATGCACGGAAGAAGAGTGGGAGTTGGCATGAGTGCTCACAATCCCTCTTTTCCTCTAAATGAACATCCCACAAGCACATGAACTCTCACATAATCGACCCTAATGTTTTGCAATTTTGTTTGGAAACATTAGTTTTATTTTTCATTTGATAAATTTGACTAAATATGCAAATTTTTTTTTTATTCTGAACATCAGTTTAGACTGATTAATAAATATTTTTACAAATTGAGTTTATTTCCTGTTAAAAATATCAAGAAGAAGGTGTGGGGCATTGAATTCTAGAATTATGTTTAAATTCTTGGATGAAGTAAAATAACCTCCAAATAAAACTGATCTGAAAAAGCAATGTAATGGCATTCAAAACATTTTCTTTTTCAACAGTCACAGTTAAGGGGGGAAAAAACAGCAGCAGAAGATGTGAATTTCAACTCCACGAAATCTTTGCAGGAGATATTACTGTCATTAGGTGGCAACGTCATGACAGTATCCGCACTTCATGGTATCACATAACAACACCGATATGCATCACACCGAAAACTTCCAATGGAGAAATCGTGTTGGAAAGAATTCAGGCTACCAAGTCACGATTTTGCAAGCGGTATCCACTCAAAATTCTTCGCTTTCAAATCTTGGTTAAAAATTTTATTTCTTTCCAACGAAGGAAACTTGTGTTGAATTTTAGATTGCTTCGATCCTGTTTCAGAATTCTTTTGGCTTATGTGGCGCAAATGGCACACCGGCAGAGGATAAGTAGGTCGGTCTATGCGTTAGCTCATATTAATGTATTGCCATAAATGCAGAAGAAATGGGGTTGGGGGTAAAAATAGATTATTTTAACATGATTTCTTCTTTTTCTTCCCAGTTATACCAAATTGAGGTGTATCAATGAAGGAAAATTCTCTGATTTTCCTTTCTGCATTTGGAAATGAAATTCTTGTATACCACAGTTAGTAACAAAAGGTTAAGGTACTGCCTTCTCTAAAATGATCACACTTTTATTATGTGGAATGAAATACTTTAAAAAAATTAAACCAAGATGAAAAAAAAGTTTAAATATAAAAATAAAGGAAAAATATACGATCTGATGAAAATATTTGCTTTCTGATCAAAAATGCATACTACTTAATAAAATTGTGTAAAAAAGTCAATTATAGTAATTTTTGTAAAGTTTTATAAGAAAAAGAAATCAATTTGTGAGATTATTTCATAACTGGTTCTAAATTTCAATAAATTTATTTGAAGTGAGTGTTGGAATATTATTGAACGTTTTCACTTCATCTGATTTACAGGAACGCGAAAGAGATTACAAAGATTTGTTCTTTTTATAATATCTCTATTCGAGACTTTCATGTATAAAAACTGAACATGTTAGCAAATCTATAAAAATTATTTTAATATGGCAAATTTCTTAAGAATAAAGTTTAGTAATAGACCTTTCAAATTTAAAGTTTTTCTCCAAAACTTCTCCTCGACTTCTTTCTCAACTTCTTTCCCATTATGTCTTTTTTCTTCCTAAAGTAATTTATCTTATTTACTTCTAATTAGAAATTTTAAAATTCTTGTAGAATATATATTACTTGAAAAATAAATAAGTTTATTTCGAAATTGTGCTGCTTCCTGCTAAGACAAATATTAATATACTTTCTAAATATGAGTAGATTTATGAGTGTGTACTAAAGTTTAAACTTTCCAACAATATAACAATAATTTTCATAAGACTGTGACTAATATTAATTAAAAGCAGCTACTCTTAAATGGAAACAGAAACTTTAATCAATAAATGGACAGTTGGTTATATATTACTGTAGTTATATAATAGGATTTTATTCTTAATTTTATTATTTTGTCCAATTTTCTTAAATATATATTGCTTTCTGTTATATTTAGTTAATGTTAAATACATGTATAAATACATCATTCATAAATAAGATTTTAAATATGCTCATCAAGTCCAGCTAAATAATAAATATAAATGTTTTGGCATAATGCATTTATTTCTTTTTATAAGACATCATTTTTTTTATTTAAGGTGCCGAAAAATCATAAAAAACAAAAATATTGTCTTTAATTCGATCGTCGTGTGTGTTTCTATTCAATGTTTTACACACACACATTCGAACATTCTCTAATTTTTTACAAAATTAATTTAATATAAGCAAAATTTTATCTCAATGTGATAGAATATGCGTCTTTAGTTATTCTCATTTTATAATTAACTCATGAGCTACAAATTTAATTTGTCTGTGTCTAAAATACGACATTTTTGATAAATGAGGAAAAAAATGGATATAATATTTCTGAATTTATTATACAAAATAATTGCCTAATTTACAATTTCATAATATTATTTTATTAAAAATAATAAATTATCGTTAATGAACTCTTCCAATAATAAAAAAAAATTTTAATATAAGAAAAATAATTTATCTTATTATTAATAATTTCAAAAAGTAAAAATATTTAACCTTATTCCAAACTCATTAAAATAACTTTTTATTTTAAAGAGTACCTCAAAATGTGTAAACAACATACGATGATTTTAAAAAGAAAAGTTCTAAGTCAAGGCATTTGGGGTTTAGAAACAAACATGGAGACAATTAGGAAACTAACTAGGAAATATGGTACGCTGGACAAAAGGGGAGATAATCTTGATCAAAGGGAAAAAAAGCACAAAGGCGGAGAGAAGCAAGCAAAAAGAGGGAAAATAATAGGGAAGTAGACTAGAAAATGAAAGAGAAATATGAGTGAGAAAAAGATCAGCAGAAATGAGAAAACAAAGAGATAAATACAAAGAAACAATGACATAAAATCTTTCACGACAGACTGCAGATGGAACAAGAAAAAGATAGATTGTGAAAGAAAAGTAATGACTCCGGAATGCAGTGCGAAAAGTAAGAGTAAGAGATAGAAAAAAAATTCCAGAGAAATACAAGCATTAAAAAAATACAATCTTAGTTACGAAGATAGGAAATCTATATAAGTAAAAAAATATATAGCCTATTGCTGAAAAGGAAATCACTGAAAATGTTTTTATTATCTGAATATTTTCTTTTCCAATAGTTGCTAATAAGCCACATTGTTTGGTTTGGGAGAGTAAATTTTAATTGCCCCTATAAAATTTCATTCTCTAGTCATTCTAAATATTTAATTGCTGTTTTTAAATGGGATTGGTAATTGTTATTTTGATTCATAAGTGGAAAATATATTTGCTAGTTTGTTAAAATGAATAATGACATTTTCGTTGAACAATGATTGTTCTGATATGCTGTCTCAAAAAGGATTTTATTAAAAATATTTCACCTTTTTTTTTTCAAATACTATAAACTAATAACCTCTGTTGCAAAAAATTACTTATAAGTGATTCACTGGATTGGGAAACAAAGGAACACACAAGTAATATAAAAAAAAAATTTTGAAGTCAATTCCTACTTTGAAGGGATGAACAGAAAGTATTTTATTAACGATTGAAAATTTGAATAAGTTATATAGAAAAATATATATATAGAGAGAGAGAGATTTAACTAATAGTAAGAATTGAAAAAAGAGCATGATTTGTCTGCATTGTTGTAACAATGCACTCCCAGTTTGGCTGAAAAACAGGTTTTCGGCGCCAACTTTTCTCTTTGTTTTAACAGTTACATTGTTACAACAATAGAGACAAAACTAAGTTGGCGTCAAAAACCGGTAATTAATTTAATTTAATTTAATTAATGAATTAATATTTGAAAAAAACTGTATTAACATCAAGTGTCATCCATTACAAGTTTAAAAAAATTTATTTGTACTTGATTGGATGAATAGAAAATATTTTATTAACGATTGAAAATTTCACCAAGATAAATATATAAATAAATATATAGAGAGAGTGAGCTAATAGTAGGAATTGAAAAAAATAGTTTTAATCAATAATTTCATAAATAAATTTTTGATAAAGACAGTAAATAAATATAATTTCAAACAATAAAAAAAATCAATTATGTAAACGGTCTTTGAAATTAGCCTGGCAAAGGGAATTTAATACGAAATAGTATATTAGTTTAAAAAGATCAGCCAACAGATTGAATATGTTATCATTCATAATACAATTTCAATATACCCTGTTTTCTAGGAACATTGAAATAAATAATATATTTGATTGTTAAACAATACACCTGAAATAAACTGAATATTTTTTATTAAAAAGATATCACAAACTTACGTTAAAAATGATTTTGAAGTATTTCCTTTTTATGATTCGAAAGAGAAATATTTATGAGAAATTTATCTATCAATGTGACTTATATTGCCATAACTAACAGCCATAATATTTCTAATTCACTAAAATTGTTGAGGAAGGTGTTGAATGATTGTTAAGTATACAATACCCATAAGAATTCTGATTAAATTTTAAAGAATAAGTGTAGTATATATATATATATATATATATAAACAAGATTTTTTGAATATTTTAAAACCTTATCTTTAAGGGGGATCACCCATGTGATGGGTTCAAAAAAAGCAATTTTTTTCTCATAAATTGCTTTCTAAACATGTTTAGAATACGGTGGTAAAGAGATTTTTTTTTTTAAATTCGAAGTTGTTATAAAGAAGCAAGTGTTAGAAGAGCAGCTCTTTGGCGCGCTAAGTTATGATTCTCATTGTTTTACTTAGAATTGAAACTTTAAACGCGTTTTTCTCAAAACTGTGTTTTTCAAAATTGCCTCCATCATATCTCAAGAACAGTTTGACCGAAAGACTTCAAATTTATAGGGTAGACTCAGCACAAATATACGCATTAAACGAATTACGCCATTTCAAAATTCAAAATATTTCTATTTTGTATAGCAAAAACATAACAAAAAAATCCATGAAATTCGAAATTTTTTCTTCAGAGATCTACCAAAAATTCAATTTTTTATATTTTCAATTGTGTATAGTTCATCCGGTGCATTTAAACTTATAGATTAAAACGCCGTTGAATTTTTTTTTTATTTTCAAATAAGTCAATCAGCTGGAATCGTGGAGGAAGTGATGTCCATTTTTTTCATAGGCCGGTGTGTTCAGAGCGCTAAACTCACGTTCTATTGGATATTTTAGGCTAAAAACTTGTACACTTACTATTAAGATACATATAAATAAATGATAAAAAACGTTAAGTTCTATCCTTTTACTGGTCGTCAACAAAATTTCCCAAAAAGGCTTAAGCAACAGGCCTTCACATGGGTGAGCCCCCTTATTTTAAAAATATGGTCATGTCAACAGAGTAAAATTGTAACAGGCGTTGCTTCTGTTGAATCCCGAGACAAGTTAAAATCCTCACTTGGCGTGAAAGTTTGGAGAGTGGAAAATCAGCTCAAGTGTCGTCTTAATCGTTTGACTGTGTTTCAAAATTACGATTTCGTCGCCAATATCCCTCATGTTGCTTTATACAAAATTGCTTTATACAGCCATTAAATCTCAATCAGTTTGAAATTATTTCCTTATAATACAATTTCATTTCTATCATTCTTTTCGAAAGGAAGTGTTGATATTAGCAATATTTTTTTTTAATTCTTTTTTTTATGTGTGTGTGTATTTTCTAAAAATCCCTACTTAGAATTTACATAATTTTTATTTCTTTCTGCTTCTAATTTTTCTATAGACTATTTTCATAGTTCCCGCAAAATAAGCGTGATAAGTCTAATTATTATTATATTCAATTCCTACTATTATAACTCACTTTCTCACTATATATTTATATATATATATATATATATATTTATCTTGTTCAGATTTTCAATCGTTAATAAAGTACTTTCTATTCATCCAATCAAGATCAAATAAATTTATTTAAACTTATAGTGGATGACACTTGATGTCAATACAGTTTTTCAAATATTAATTAATTAATTTAAATTAATTAATTACCGGTTTTAGACGCCAACTTAGATTCGTCTCCATTGTTTCAACAATGTAACTGTTGAAACAATGACAAAAGTTGGCGTCGAAAACCAGTTTTTCAGCCAAACCGGGTGTGCATTGTTACAACAATGCAGACAAATCATGTTCTTTTTTCAATTACTACTATTAGTTCACTCTCTCCCTATATATATCTTGTTCAAATTTTCAATCGTTAATAAAATACTTTCTATCGAAAACCAGTTTTTCAGCCAAACTAGCCAAACCGGGTGTGCATTGTTACAACAATGCAGACAAATCATGCTTTTTTTTCATTTACTACTATTAGTTCACTTTCTACATATATATATATATATATCTTGTTCAAATTTTCAATCGTTAATAAAATACTTTCTATTCGTCCATTCAAAGTAGGAATTGACTTAAAAAAAAATTTTATATTACTTGTTTTTTGATAAAAGCAATAATATTTTAAGATGCAGCTTGTTTTAATGAAATATTAATACATTGAATCATTAACTAAAAATGTAGAATCTTTTAATTATTGCACTTATACCGTTAATATGCAGAGATATATTGGTAAACCTCTAAAGAATTGATGAGAAACAGTTACTAAAATATTAGATAATAAACGCATTCGAATTAATTTGCGAAGGTTACAACAGTTTCCAGATGTATTGACTACTATCTACTGTTTTAGATAGAACGCTAATACACACACTACCACTCGTAATAAAGTGACACAATCTTATATTAATAACCTTCAAAAGAGAAATATAACTCGAGTATGTAAATGAATTCTTCGACATGGATGACATAAGCTGCTTAGCGACAAAGCCTCTTTCGCAACTGCTTACTTCTAGAAGGAGGAGATTAATTAGTTATTGTGGGTGTGTACAGTAACTAGCAGGGCGCGATGGGTCTAAAATTTAATTACATTACGTGACACATTCAATAATTTAATTTCGTGCTTGCCTAACTCTAGACCCATGTGTGATACAGGTATTGGTTCTCCTTTATTGTTCTACAAAGCAGTTGTGAACTAGCTATAGAAAGTTCTGAATTTACTTTAATAAATATGTGTTCTAATATATATCTAAAGAAAGAATTGTGTAAGATACTAAAATGAGTAAAATAGCTCAATTTTTTTAATTTTATTTTTTTTCTTGGTGATGAAACATTTAAAGTGCTCTATTAATTTCGAAGTAAAAGAGAAGTGTGTCTACATTTTTGTTTCTTTTTATGGGGAATTTTTTGTAGTGTAAGACGCAATTAGTTCGATCAAATGTTTTTTTTACTGTTCATATTTTATACATATTTCAATCCATTGAAGAATACTAGACAGTCAAAAATTATTCTTGAAATAGAGCATAACGATTTTATTTTAACTAATTAGAATGAAAGAGACTTGTTAACGAAATAAAATTTATTTATAAATTTTAACAGGAATTTCTTTGAAAGAATATCAATGTTTCTTTTCTTTTTTTTTTTTTTAAATAAAATAGTTGTACTACCACTTAAGTACTTTATTTAAGAATTGCTTTTTGAAAGAAAACTGAACGTGAAAATATTTGATGCAACAAATATTTTATACTTTTTAAAAACTGAATGGGAAATTATTTAAATTGTTAAAGGTTTTAAAATTTTAAAAATTGAATCGTATAAATACAAACATTTATAGTTACTGAATGAATAAAAATAATAGTACGTACCCCTAAATAAAATTATTTTCATAAATAAATAAAATCTATTATTTTAATATCATATCCTTTTCATAAAATATCCATATATTTATAAAACGAATATTATTTTTCTCTTTTAATTTTTCTTTATTATCAAGTTCAGTTTCGGTTTCATTAAAATGAGATATATATAAATAACATTTCTATTTTACATTAATAATATACTTTCATAATGTAATACTTTTTTACGCTGTTAATACATTTTTTGTTTGATTGTTCTTCTAAATATGTTATTTCTATATTCACTCACCATCATGTTAGTAATAAATTACTTAAACGTGTCGAGGCATTTTTTAAATATACTAACCTTCTCACACATTACTTAGTCAGTTAAACATTTAAAACATTCACTCTTTAGATGAGAACTACAGAGAAATAAATAGTAAAACTCTTTTTTTTCATGATAATACTATCTTAGATTAATTAAACCGACGAAATATTTATTATGATTATTTGTGCAAAAGGAAAAAATTAAATTATTTAAAATTGAGATTATTTTATCTTATTTTTATTTATTTTTCACACATGAAATTGTTTGTTCACTAACATGATTAAACTTCAATAGAGAATAAATAAGGGATTAATCGAATATTCAATAATTATTAGTCGCATTATAAAAGAACTTACCAGATAAATATAATTTTTATTTTTACATACCTTATTTAAAATATTCTAATTGATTCCCATTCTTTGAGTAGCATTTCTTGAATTCAATCAAGAAGGAAATCATCGATTGCTGTTCTAAAAACAATCTTAAACTTCTATTAGCTTATTTTAATCCTACAATCTTATTATTATAAATATTTTAAATTGTTTAAAATGCATTTAATTGCCCGTGTATTTTAAAGTAGAAAGAATTGATCATTACTCTCCACAATATTCTTTAAAAACTTTATATCATGTCTTGTTAACAATAGTTTGCAACCTTCGACAAGAAAATATTTAATAAGCAATAACATTACAAAAATAATCTAATGAATATATTAAAGTCAAAATTTAGAATAAGTTTATCATGTATAATTAGATTAAAAACTCTTTGTTTAATTGTTACAATTAGTTCTCGCTTTAATGTAAGTCCATTTAAAGCTTTATTAAAGAATGTTTTGCTCAAAGGATTTAATAAAACTCTGAATGAATTGTGCTTCAATAAATTAAAATATAAAGTAAAATTCCAGAGCAAACATACTTAAGAAAAGTTTTTTACAAAACCTGTTATTTTTTCACATTTTTATAAATTAAAAAATATATATAATTGTTATATTTAAAAGTAAAGGGAAAAAAGAAAAGAAAATGTCTGCACTATCTGCACTGTAACTTTGATCCAATTTAAAAAAATAGAATCTCTCTTTTAAAACAATTTTGGAATTTAAATCATTGTTTTAGAACTTAAATTTGTTACTTAACATTTAACAAGAAAATAAATAAATGACGTTCTTCAAATATTTTTAATGCATTTATAAATCACTAAAAATTGATTTACAATGTGCATTTTTAAAACGATTTTAGAATCTATAAAAACAATTTAGAAAAAATAAAACTTTAGCTAAAATATAAAATCCATTGAAACAAACATGACTGTCTTGACAAAATTTAAAAAATCTAAATGCATAAAATATTTGATAAGAATACATAAGTCAAAACATGTTTAGAATTCTCAAATGAAAAATTACAATCTTTTTTGAAAACTTATAATACCTAAGTGCTTTAGAAAAATTAGTGAAACATGCATCATTTTAAAAAAAGGCAGTACCTAAAATGTTTTTTGAATCCTTTAAATTCTTATGCATTAATTCCGGTGCTTAGTCGAGAGAATGCATAAATCACGCAAAAATAAAACGATCTAAAATAAATTGTTAAGAAACACCACTTTTTAAAATAAATCATGATATTTTATCAAAAAATATGGAATAATTCTTTTAAAAAACCAACATTTTTTTCAATTGATTAATAACGACGATACCAGTTTTTTTAATGATAACAATTTCAGTTAACAAATGGCTACAATTTTAGCATTTTTTTCCAGAATGAAGATCAAAACCACTAACAGCAAAAGAAAAAAAATATTTGGCAGTTATACTGAAAATAAAATCGGAGTCCTCTTCCTTTTAAGACATAAATTTCAATTTGGTAGAAAGCCTTCTTTCTTAACTCCTGTGTGTGTGGCTTAAGTCTTTAATATATATTTTAATTTACATTTCACTGTGTTGAAAACGAAATAATAATGCCTAATCTTCTATCTCCATGTTAGTGAATAGTGCATTATATCTTACAATTAGTTGCATTTTACTTTCTCTTTATATGTGTATACGTATTAATCTCCGAGACCGTATTATTTATGCTTTACGTAATTGATGCTGTTTTATTGTATACATCATAGTAAATCGCGAAAAATTCAGCTTATTCTTCAAAATTTAATCAAATCAATTACTCAATATAGTAATAAGTGGAAAAGATAGTTGTCAAAGAAAATTTTTACAGATATGTTAATAAGGAATATGTCAAATTTTGTTAAAAATAAAAGTTGAAGAATCTCAGATCTCTTCCGATCAGATTGAGTATTGTAACTACTCTGCATCATACAGAAATATGTGATAATTATATAAAATTCTGTGTTATAGTTATATAAAATGTTTCATGTTAGTGAAATCTATATTCTTTCCATTTGTTACTAATATGTATTTTATTAATCTGGTTCAAATGATTCCTTCTACTTATTTATTCGGGATTATCATGAAGATTAAAAATAATTCATATTTTCGGTAGCATGGTAACAGGTAGTAAGGTATGCGATTTTATATATATGTATATAATCAAAAATAAGATAATTTTATTATAGATAAATAAATGTAAATATTTTGCTGTGGATTGGTAATTACCATTGCAGACCTAATATATTCCTCGGACGCTGGTATCACTTTTTAGTGTGGCACCGTATAGGTGGATATGAATGTATTTTGGAGCCCAGTTTTTTCCTCAGAGGGAGGCATCTGAGTTCTGACGATGAAATGAAAAAGTATACCAACACAAAAAAATATTTTTGAGACTTTTAAATACCCTACTTTATCTGAATAAAATTGTTTTAAATCTAAATTAGCTGCTAACAATGGAAATTTTCGTAGAGTATAATACTTATTTTTTTTTCTTTTAGTAAACGTCAAGCAAGTATTCCCCATTCTGAAAAACAGTTGAGTCCAAGTTGGTAATAAATGTTTTTAAGCATAGTATTTTTTAATTCTTAAATTTATATATTTTAGAATTACCCAAATTTTGAAACTGTTGTTGAAAACTCAGCTCAGCATATCTTAAGAATATTAGATTGACGATTTTAGTTTTTAAAAATTAATTTTTAATAAATATTTATAAAAGTATTATGATATAGTATTGTTCAAATTCTTCATTTCAGTTTGACTATAAATTAAGAAAGGGGATTGCTCCACTATTTCAATGAAAGCTTTTTTTCAATTGTGGAATATTAAGTCTTTATCTGAAATTTACTTATTTTAAACTCGTTTAATTTAATTGTGTTTCTTAATTTACTTAAATTTATTATTTATTTAAATAGACAATTTTAAACTTAGATATAAATACTTCGAAATGCACCGAAGAGCCAAAATATTATGAACACCAACTCAATAACATGCTGCACCACTTTCTGCCAGCAGAACAACTGCAACTCGCCTTGGCATAGATACCACAAGTTCTTGGTAGATGACTGGAGACAGTTTGTACCAATTGTCTAAGCAGTGGTCTCTTAAAGTCGAGATTTTCTGACATGAAGATATTTGATCTCTGAGTTGCCTTTCTATGAAAACACAACTGTGCCCTATCACTCATTATGATCCACAGAGTTATGTGGCCAGGACATTAACTGGAACTCATCTTTATGCTTCTCGGACCCTTCTAACACAATTCTAGCCCTTTGACATGGGACGCTGTCCTGCTGGAAGATCCCATTTCCTGTAGAGAAAGATGCCGTATAAGGTTGAAACTGTTCTGCATTTAAACTCAGATAGTCCCTTTCACGGTCCCTTCTACCAGATTTAAGGACCCAGAGTCACCCAAGAGAATGTTCTCCAAAGCATAACACCTCCATCGCCAGTCTGTGTACATAGAGGGAGCAGCTGTTCGACTGTGGAAGTCACCGCACCCTGACACAACCATCGATGTGATGAATGAGAAATCGTGATCCATCCAACCATGGAACTCTTTTCCACTTATTTATGGTCAAGTCTCAACGTTTCTGAGCCCACTCTAGGAGTAGTTTGCAATGACGTTTGGTCAGCAGAGGCCCATGAATGGGGCGTCTGCTGAGCAGTTTGATATCCAACAGTGTCCGTTAAACTGAATGCTCCGAATCATTTGCACTTGGACGTGTATTATATTGTGCTGTCAGCTAAGTCACTGTCTGCAGACAATTTTACTTTACCAAGCGGGACAATATTTTCGACATCCTTTTTCTTTAATGACGCGTGGGCGTCCAACAGCTAAATGTCTGCTTCTGGTTTCAGCGTTACTTATCCACTTTGCATAAATACTAAAAGCATTAGAACACAAGCAACCTATCAGTCATGATGTTTCGGAGGTACGCGTTCTGAGTCTTCAGACCATTACAATCTGCCCACTTTTAAATTTGTTTAGACCAGCCGCCTTTCCCGTCACTCGCAAAAGTAAGAGCAAGAATGATAGCTTACTTTCTACATCAGCAGTTAAATGCCATTCTTTCTTGACCAAACGGCTTCCGCGACATCCAGACGAGTTAATTTTAAAATGTGGAGGTGTTTATAACGTTTTGGCTCGACAGTGTATATTGCATTAATTTAATACTCTATCGCTTCCTCGGATCTATTCAAATAACTTATGCCTTGAGAAATCATACCTTCTTTATATGGGTAGGATGTTGAAATCAAAATATTTTATTTGGGTTGGTATACACAGTAAAAAGATCAGAAATTTGATCCAGAAAACTATCAGTATGGAAAACAATGGAGGCCTCTAAGCATGGTAAGAACATGGTAACATGGTAATTTTAACATGGTAAACCAAGAAAATTTTCATATTTGAGTTAAGTAAAAATTTGTCCTATTTTTAAGGCGATTTGTCGATTAGACTCATATTCAAAGACGTAATAGATACCGTTGTCTTATGGTGAATAAGAACACGACTCATGAGTTGTATAGCAAACTACTCACAATTTAGTAGAACTAATACTGTCCATTCTTAGAGACTTAAAAAACAATGTTATATGAGTAGCTCCAAAAACATTTTTTTTCATTAAATTTTTTGGTTTATTGCTGAATTATGAATTACATTAATAATTTTTTTAAAAAAAGTTACTGTTAATACGAAAATATAAAACATGTGACTTAAATTTTATACATTCTCAGCTAGATATAATTTCATTAATGAAAAAGAAACTATGCACAAGGAAAAACTTAAAGCTTTGTGAAAAAGTATAGGAATACACATTCTATAGAAGACTAAAATATTATCTATGTATTTTTGATAATTTAGAAATTTTATACCGCATAAGAACATATACTAAAGGGTCACCTAACAAGAATATTTTTCTAAATTTTAGACTTAATAAAGTAACTGTTTATATTCACGAATTTTTTCATATGTAATAAAGAGTAGAAGGAAGAAATTAATATAAAGGCTATATTTGTATGGATACAGATAATTATTTTTAAATCAATATGCATTACCAAAAGTTCTAAAAATTCATCTTTACATAAAATAAGAGAATATTTATGGCTTTATATACTTAACCATTGTAATATTTGTAATAAAATGATAGATTTAAAATATTTCAATATAATTAGATAATTATAATCTTTTTCATTTTGTATATCGAAATCTTAATGATAGATGTCCCTTATACCAGTGGTTCTTAAGCTGTGGCCCATGGACCCCAGGGTATCCACAGAGGTCTTTTGTTTAATGTTAAGATTTTCCTCCTTACAGACTCCGAAAGACCTCGTAGAAAAATTGGAAGATGTGCCTTCCTAGACTAGATCATTAAACTGTCCCGATGAAAAATCTGTACCAGGACATGTATTTTAATTAATTTCTGATGCTTTTCTAAACTGCTTACACATGCGGAAGAATATATATTTCCAGTTCTTTATCTTAAAAATTCCAGAAACCTACTGGAAAGCGTAGAACCGGAATTGAGACTAAATTTCAAACATTACACCTGATATATCAATACTTAAAGAAATGCAGCGTCATTCTTCTCATTAAAAGTTTTAATCAATACAGTTAAGCACATAATTTATTTATTTGAAATTGGCGTTTTGTAATTTTTTTTAGAATTAAATGTTGGCTGTTTTCTTAAAGGAAAAAAGAATTGTTAAAAAGTCTGTATAAGTAACAGAGGCAGTCTTAGAATTATTGAAGAACCTTTAAATCTTTGAGTTGGGAGTCAGAAGAGGTGTTTAAATCTTGGGGGTCTACGATGCCAGGCTGATACATAAAGGGGGGGCCAAGGTGATCGAAGACTTAAGAACCGCTGCCTTAGACCATTATTAAGATTTTGAATAATTTTCTTTTTACGTACTTAAAATCATAATTTGAAATATTTTGTTAAATATCTTATACCTAAAGATAAATGTTTTCTTTTTAGCAAATTTCAGGTAAAGAAAAAATTTACATATATCTAACAGCATATATTTCTAAAACTCTTATCAATATAGAAGCAAATTTCTTGCGAAATTAATCAGAAATAAGCATGCTTTTCTGATAGCAAATTTAAAGAATGAGACTAGAGAAACATACTTCATGTTACAAAATTATTATGGGAGAATTGTAACGACTAGATTACTATAATTAGACGGAATTATAAATATAATTTCATTATTTCTTGATAATTGAACATTTTTTTTATCAAAGTTACCCTATGGTAAACCTCTATATTTAATAAAAAGTATTCCATTATGTATTTGGAAATGCCATCTAATAATTACGAAATCGAAATAAGCAGAGAAAGTGTTAATGAAACTAAGCGAATTTAATTCATTTTCTACTTAGGTCAATAAAGAAAAATTTTATTTTAATTACTTTTTATTAAATAGTTACAATTAATATAAATATGTATATACATATGACAGAATCACAATATTAAGCGACAAAATAGAAAGCGATTCTCCTTGGAGTTTTCCATTTTCCTTTCTATATAGGGTGTTGGACTATTGTTTTTGTGTTTGTTACTATTTAGTCATTAATTAAATTTAATTATTCCAATAAAATAGTATAGTAAAAAGAAATCACATTCTCAGAAATTAGACCATCCCAGGTGGGATTCGAACCCATGACCTTTGAATTAGAAATCCCTCGCACTATACATTGGGCTACAGGGACAGGGATACAACGAGCGATTTTCCTTTTTATATTTGGTGTTGGACTATTATTTTTGTTTGTTACTATTTATTCATTAATTAAATTAAATTAATATATTAATATTTGAAAAAACTGTATTAACATCAAGTATCACATCCACTACAAGTTTAAAAAGTTGTATTTGAACTTGAATGGATGAATAGAAAGTATTTTATTAACGATTGAAAATATGAACAAGATATATATATATATATAAATAAATATATGTAGGGAGATAGTGAACTAATAGTAGGAATTGAAAAATTAGTAATTATTAGTCCTATTCAACCTTCAAGTATTTACCATTTTAAAAGCGCATAATTTTTAGGGGTTTGTTTTTCTTTTTGCTTTTATCAAGTGTAAAATAATATTTTTATCAATATACAAAGGAGATATAAATGCTAAATAACTAATCCAGATCATTTTAATATTATCATTACAAAGACGAATCAACCCTGTAACCACAGCTCTAATAATTTCTTTAATTTTAAATTTCTTAAATTATTTTCAAAAGAAATAAAAACACATATTTAAACTGCTCTTCTCAAATAAAAAAAATAATTTTAAATTTTGTCAAGTTTCTGATTTAATTAAAAGAAATTAGGTTGTCAAAACTTCTACAATAATACTTTGCCAAAAATGTCCTTTTAAGGTATCCGACTACGTTCGGAACCGTGATTTTGCAAAAGCGCATAAATGGATAATTTTCATAATATTTAGTGTTACTTAGATTAGAATACATAAATACAATCGTTTTAAGGACATTTTGACAAAAAAAATTATTTAAATACAATATTTTGGCAAAACATTAACTTAGAATAATCTTTTTTCAAAATGTTCTCCTTTTGTGAAAAATGCTTCTATTATAATAATATATTTGCCTGTATATAGCTCAGACCTCTCTACAGAGGCTCAACTAGAATTTTTAAAATGTATAATTTAGAAGTGGGTATATCCATATTTTATGACAACAGAGGGGAGCAATTTTAAGGAAAAAACGCCGATCGTTATTTTAATTGGTTGTAACTCTGATTTTTAAAAAATTCACATTATTTTCATAGTTGAGCCTCTGTAAAGAGGTCTTAGCTATATACAGGCAAAATATGATTATAATAGAAGCATTCTTCACAAAAGGAGAACATTTTGAAAAAAGATTATTCTAAGTTAATTTTTTGCCGAAATATTGTATTTAAATCATTTTTTTTTGGCAAGATGTCCTTAAAATAATTTTATACATGTATTCTAATCTAAGTGACACTAAATATCATGAAAATTATCCATTTAAGCGCTTTTTTAAAATCACGGTTCCGAACGTAGTTGGATACCTTAAACTATTTTTGAAACAAAAGCCAAGTAATGTATCTTAATTTATGTTTTCACAATGCCCAAAATATGCATCATTTCCCATTTTTGTTAAATTTGGTGTTTTTATCCTCTTTTTGTTTGTATTCCAAGTGTTAAAAAAAATTTAAATATTAAAGTAGTTTAAGTAAGGGTTTCCATGTGGGAACTAATATTAGATTAGATATTTCATGAAAATAAGATCACAGGGAATTTTATTTATTTCCTGGATATTTTTTAACTATTTCAGCTAAATTTGTGATTGGCCGAATTGAAAGAGAAAAGGGCTTAATAA
>BMAV01007315.1:338511-424643 GCA_019973955.1 Trichonephila inaurata madagascariensis
GTGTGTGTGTGTGTGTCGGCAATCCAATGTACGTGCAGACACAAACCGCTGGTGGTTTTGTGTCAAAGATAGTTGCAACAATGAATACCTTGCGGACATTCCACAGTGCTGCAAACAATGTCGAATGGTTTGAGAGGAACTGATTGTTGTGCCACAGACGGCATTTGATGTGATATGGATCCTCAACACTGTTGTTTGGTTATAACAATCACGATCACCAGTTTCTAGGAAGAATAATCTGCATTCTCTATAGGCAATAATTTTTTCTCGGTCGTTAATTTGAATGAAGATATCCCGATGAATGCAAACGTCATTCGACATGCTCAAATGATAATAGTATTCTTCTTCAAGTAAAAAACACACAACATGAAAAAGAAATTCTAGTATTTCGAAATGGCTTTCTGCTTTCCCTTTATATAACACTTGTTGGTGGTGCTACACAAGCGTCCATGATGTACGCGTCTCTGCACTGTGAAATTCTATATATAATCTTTTTTTATATATATATATATTATCGTGATACATGTGAACGGTGAATTTTTGAAGTTATACTTCTTTTGGGGCGTTAGAGAAATAGGATGAGGGTGAATTTTTACAATGCGCGCGCACCCCGTCACGGATGCGAAAATCCTTTGTTAAGAAATATACAGAACGGTACAAATCATTCCCGCCTTCAAAATTCTCAGAAAAATATTTCGCTTCACTTCCCTGAAGAAGGGGACACCCGGGTTTGAACTGGGGACCTCCCGATCTGCAGTCGAATTCTCTACCACTGAGCTATACATCCACGTCATCGAACCTTTGCTTTGTGTTCCGTAGGAACGGATACGAAAATGCTTTGCCTAGAAATATGCAGAACGGGACAGATCATTCCCACCTTCGACCCCCCTCTCCGTATTATTGGCCTTATTGTTCCTGAGCGGGGTGTTTAAATTTATATAAATCGTGATTATCTCAGGTTTGGCTCGTCCGATTGACTGAAGGTTAGTATCGTTCAACTCTGCTCGTGTCCGCCTTACGTCCTTGGCACAGCTTGCCCTGCTAAAGATTTTTAGAAAGATTTTAAACTTGTTACGCCAAAGAAATATAACTTCTTACGTGCATATATAAGTACACACACACTTTTTTTATGAAGCTCGGATGCTTCCTTCATGATGTTGTATTTTGAGTGTACTGCAGTGTAGCAGTACTTCTGCGCATAAAAAATTAAATGAAAAAATGTACGTATGATCTACAGATGGAAGGAAAATGGATCTCAGTCAAAACTAGTGAGGAAGAAACCAGGAAAATTTCTAATGTTATTGTCTTTTGCTTTAAATCTAGATTCGGTAATAGACGAATTTGAGGTTAATGGATTTTATTGTTTAAAATACTTTCAAAGGAGACAATATTCAAACAATTAATTTATACGAGATGCCTTATTTCCTGGTTTCAAATATCTTATATTTTAGTCCTGATTTCATGGAATATGTGTATCTCAAGGAATTTCGTTCGATATTTTCAAGTGACCGCAGGTAGCCGAGTGGTATAGGTATCGGATCGTGGCTTGCCTTGTCACGAATTGGAGCCCAGTACCACTAAAAACCCGCCATGTAGGGCAACGATGCACGTTAAATCTGTCGAGAGCTGAAACGTCCTCCCGTTGGTGTGGTAGTTAGGAGAGAGTCAGGTGTCGTCCACGTCACTTGACCATGGTTCAAAATTACGTGGTCCGTCGCCAAAAGCTCTCGAGCAGCTGAACAGTGCGACGTTAATATTCAATCAATCGATATTTTGAATTTCTAATAAGAATAAAATCCTTACAGCAAAAGAGATAAGTACGGAATACATTTTAATGTATCTAGCCTTCCATTGACTTAAAATTTGTTGATGAAAATAAATCTATTTTCTGTGTTGAAAAAACCCCATAATTTTTTGTTCTATTATTAATGCTGCGAGTAGTTTTTTTTCATTATTTTTGTAGTTGCTGTTTCATCTTTTCTGTTGTTATAATTTAATTCCATATTAACTAAGTAATATATCTCATTTTGTATGCATTGTATACATCTTATTGTTGCAAAACTTTATAAAAGTAGGATTAAATATCATTAATTAATTTTTTCTGTGAAATTCCAGTATTTAACTTAAGAAAAATCGAAATATTTACATGAAAAATATGGGGGCTTATGAATATTGGGGTTATTATAAAACTCAGTTTTACTGAAATTGACGAAAAGTAAACAGAAAAAAATATAAATATTTCAAGCCATTTTATATTATATCAATCCTTAAGGACATTTTGACTCGGGAAAATTATTTGTAAACAAATATATACAACTGTAATCATTTTTACACAAGTTACAAGTTAGCTTAAGACTAATATTTTTCTGCTTGATAATAAGGGATAATTGCTTGGGATAAAATTATATTTAAAATAGGAATTTCAAAAAAAATAAAGATTATTAATTACATTCGCTTAACAAAATACATTTTTTTAGTTAAAAAAAGTTTTTTTTTTTGACTAAGAAGAAACATTTTGAAAACTAATACTAACAAACCAATTAAGATCCTTATTTTGCAAACGACACAGATAAGAAAACAAAGTGGAAATTATTAATCTTCTTTTCTTAGAAATTATCTGTTACGTATAGAAATTATTTCCGAGTTATATTTAGCAAATTCTCTGAAGTTAATTAAGCATACAAAAGTGTCACTCTATAAAATCAATCCTATCTTGCTGATTCAGGAATATACTTTACTTCCTTGCACAACTTCATAAAGTGCATAAAATTCTAATATAATAAAAATAAATAAATAAATAAAACCATTTGTAAAATATTGCTTACAAAACATTTTTGCCTTTCCCAATATTTAGTCTTTCGTTCACTATTTTATTTTAAAAATATTCGTCTAACTGAAAAAGAAGCCTTCTAAATTCAGATCACATCATTTAGCGCATTCGGTAATTTAAAAATATTATAAGTGACTTGACAGATCCCTTTTATATAAGTACATAAAATAATTTAATGGGTTCAGTTTAAATTGTTTAGTATTTCTTGATTCTGAGAAAGTATGTACTCACAATAAACTATTACTGATTGCACTTACAATGTGACACAATACCTTCACATTTAATAAGTTAAGAAACAGAATTAAAGGATTAACGCATGTCAGAAATATGTATGAGCCTTTTGATGATTAGTTTTTGATGAGTCTTACCTATAGAGTGTTTTCAACTAATCCAACTACAAATATTAAATTAATGTTAAATTAATACTATGTGTCCATAAGTGATTTTCATATAATTTACAGAGGTTGATTGATTATTAACATCTCACTTTGAAGCTACGTTAGGACTACTAGTGATGGATCTCTTAACTTTGAGTCGTGGTCAAGTAAAGAGATCTACATTTGAGCTACATTCCATGCCAACAGGAGGACTTTGAGTATTGGCAGATTAAATGTGTAACGACCTCTCTACACGGTAAGTCTTCAGTGACACAAAAACTTGAATCTAACGATTTGATAGAAATAAACGTGTTTGACGGATAAGACGGACACGAGAGGGCGAACTCGATCTCTTGGCTACCACTGCTACGAAGTACAGATGAATTCATCTTTGAAAAAATTAACATCATATATTTACTTCCGAAAGAAAATATTTTTAAATGTTTGAGTTTCTCAAATCTTAATGTATAAGAAATGGTTTACTGATATAAAAGTGGATAGAAAAATATATGAAGACGTCTTTTTCTTTTGTAAAGCGTGTAGATTTGATATATCTTGATGGAAAACAATAAGTTTATGCAAAAAAAATTACACTAAGTGGGTCATTAAAATGTTAAAACAATGGAATATATCATTCAAAAACTGAAAAAAAAACTTAATTGATTTTGAAATCAGTTATGTCATAAATATACTCTGCAGTATATTGAAATGTAGTCGTAGTTTTCATAAATATTGTTAAATATATAATCAAATAAATTCAAATGTTATAACTTTAATTAAATTAGATCGATTCATGAAAAAATGTCTTCAATTTGTCATATATACGTAGACGATTAGCAAAAAAATTCAGTTCCTTAAAATCTCCATAAAAGGTAAGTAAGTCTTCAAGTGCTAATTTTAGCAGAGATGAATCAGTTAAGAGTATCACGTCTAGAATTATGGTGATGACGTATCGGTATTGCACTCACTCATCTATTCAAATACTTAAAGCTATTCTTTCAATTCGGGAATCTACAGACTTTAATTGAATGCAAAAGCAGGCTATAAAATATAATTTGGATATGTAGTGAGTAGAAAAAAAGAACACAATCTAATTGAAAAGGTTAATTTTTAATTTTATAAATTAGTTTATTGAAATAAAAATCTAAAATAGTAAATTTGTAAAAAATTAAAAAAAACTTAAATTGACTGAAAATAAAAATAACTTAAGATAGAGGAGCAATGGACTCAGGCATATAAATAAAGATTATATTTAAAAAAACTCTTTAAAATTCAAGGAAAAGTAACATCTTGATAGTTTTAGGGGATAGTATAATTTTATATTTTTTATCTATTCTGAAATTAGAAGACGACTAAATACTTTTCAATAGCTAGATAACTTCTTTTGAAAAAATATTTTTACAATTATGTATTTTCACGCGTCCCTTTGTAAATTTTTTATATTGTCTATAATGGTCTTTTACGTTTCTTTTTCTTTGTTTTATATGTAAGTATCATATGCTATAAATATAAAATTCTTACATGCATCATTTCAAATATTAATTTGCTGTCAACATAAAAAAAACAACTTATTAAAATTAAGCATGAAATTGACCACATAAATAAATTTGGAATTCCCTATAGGAAATACAATAACAAAAATTTTCAAAATAAAGTTAAAATGAAAATCCATATGAGTAATTGTAAATTTAGAAAGTATAAAGCTTTGCTGGAGAGAATTCAGTCTTTTTAAAAATTCTCAATCTTTTTAAAAGTAGTATTTAATAAATTTCAAATATTATTTTCCTACAGAAAAATTGTGTATTAAGATAAATTTCATTTCGGAAATTATATCAGATAAGGATTTTCTAGACAAATTACTTTTGGGAAACATGTTGGAATATATAGAAAAAAAATAGAGAAAATAACTTTCAAGTCTAATATATCATTTATGATCTTCTAATTGAAATTTAAGAAAAAAATATGGCTTTTTTTTATAAATTTTTATCTTCTTTAAGTGTTTGTAATTCGTTATTTGTAACCTTTATATTAAATTTGCTTACCCTAAAGCCTTCAGCCTTTCACGCTCGAGGGGGGACCCAATTAATAAATTTACAATGATTCTCGAGCTACATTAATAAATTCATAGTGATCCGTTTGCCACAAAACTGTCAACAAAATATTTTAGTCAGGAAATTTATATAAAAAAGGGAGGTTTATTTTACAAGACTACAGCTGATTCTAAGGGAAGAAATTGTGCTTACAGATTTGTGTGTGTGTATAGATATCGGTTTCAAAACAGTTAAATGGAAGTCGAATTAAAATACTTTGCAAATCTGATAAAGATAAAAAAAATCCACCTTTTTCTCCGAAAATTTCTGAGATTTTATGCATATAGTCAGATTTTTCTACATTTAAAATTATTTAAGGTATCCAAACACATTCAGAGTACTTTTTAACGAAATAACATATTGAAACATTAAAAATGGTTTTCAGGACTCAATACTAATAAATACAAATATTTAATTAAAAATATTTAAAATAAACTACCTAAATTTTACTAAAATTAGTTTTTTTTTTTTTTAAACTCTAGGTAGACTCCTTGTGTGCCAACAAGTATAACACAAGGCTTACAAACGTAAGTCAATACTCAACAATAGTGATAGGAAGTTACATGTAGAAGGAAATATTCACAAATGGGAACCAAAGGGGGGAGAGGAAAAAAAAGGGAATACAATACAACAAATACAGAAAAAAATACAAGAATGCTCACATGCAAACGGAGATAATCAAAAATTAAAATTATGCAATGAGGAAGATAAGAAAACACGATCACAAAAATTTTTCAAAATACAAATACATAAAGCATACATACACACATAGGCATATATATATACACACACACACATACATACACACATATATACATATACACACACATTCACACATATATACATATACACACACATTCACACATATATACATATACACACACATTCACACATATATACATATACACACACATACACACATATATATTCATGTACAGAAAATGTAAACATACACACAAAATTTACAATCTAAATAATACAGTGATAAATACTATTAATGTATGCACAAAACGATGTGAAAGATGATTTGCCTTGAACAAAGGCAGAGAAAGGAGGAGACCACACTATATTGTTCTTTTGCAGGCAATTCATGAGTGTACTAAAATTACAATTATAATTGAAATTCTAGGAATATTTTTGAAAAACTTCAAAGCAATTAGAGAAAAAGTAATAAACTTATATTAGTAAAAGTATTATTAAAACAAATTAGATGCCTTTATCTAGAAAATGTACTAAAATTTTAATATTTTTTTTAAAATTTCGAAATTTTAGAGCTGATTGAGTAAACATTATGAGAAATGCGACATTTTTTATAAGACCATTATTTAAATAACAAACCGTAACTCAAAAAGTATTTATGCAATAAGAAATATTTTAGTACGAGAAAAAAGTAGAAAAAAAGCCTAAATATCAGGTTCAAAAAGTTTTAGAAAAATACATTTGTAACATTTTGAGTTATCTGAATCACCATTCTAGATTTTGAGCAATTTAAATGCCCACTTCTGGTATATCAAAGACCCACTTCCGGTTTTTTTAACTTTATAAAATGGATTGTAACTTGGCCTCTAGATAGCGTAGAAACAAAACAAAGTATGTTTTGTCTTTTAGTTCTATTCAATAAAATAAACACGTTTGGTACACTTTTAATCTTTCGAGGCTCAAAGTACTTATGTTGATGGGATATAAAAGTTCCGAGAACGGGGTGCCAGAGCTCAGGTGATATCCCCGTCATTTGACCTACGTGCATAATTATTATAATTGTGTTCAAATTGTGTAACTTCAAAGGGCAATATTAATAAGCAATTAACTTTATAAATATTTTAATGATTAAAACAAGTAATTTAAAAGCAATTTTTTAAGTCAATTCCTACTTTGAATGGATAAATAGAAGATATTTTATTAACGATTGAAAATTTGAACAATATATATATATATATATATATATAAGGGAGAGAGTGAAGTAATAATAGGAATTGAAGAAAGAGCATAATTTGTCTGTATTGCTGTAACAATGCAAAATCGGTTTGACTAGTTTGGCTGAAAAACCGGTTTTCGGCGCCAGCTTTTGTCATTGCTTTAACAGTTATATTGTTACAACAATCGAGACGAATCTAAGTTAGTGTCTAAAACTGGTAATTAATTTAATTTAATCAATGAATTAATATTTCAAAAATCTGTATTAGCATCAAGTGTCATCCACTACAAGTTTAAAAAAATTTATTTGAACTTGATTGGATGAATAGAAATCACTTTATCAACGATTGAAAATTTGTACACTATATATATGTATATATACATAAATAAATACATACACGTATATAGGGAGAGAGTGAACTAATAATAGGAATTGAAAAAGGGATTCTTTAAAAATAATTTACTGAAAAACAGCGAATGTGTTTATCCATGACTTAAAACTTAAGTGATATTCTTTTATAAGCATTTTTGTTAATGTTACTAAAGTAAAAGTAAAAAACTAATAATCCTTTTAAAGCTACACTGAAATAAAACATCGTTTTCCGAGGTCATTTTCATAATTGGAAATGCTTGAAATGTAAAATTAATTGAAATAAAAGGCTTAATGAATTCAGAGTTTATTTATATGAACTTTATGCAAAGACGCATTTTGGTAACATATTTTTTATATAAATTGACTTTTTAACTTATTTGAGGAAATTTTAGTTCATTTTAATATACTTTTAATAGTTCAAAAATTTAACTTCACTTTAATTATTTTTTTTAAATTTTACTTACGATTTAGAAAAATAACATGAGAATATATATTCCTTGTTACACCGAGTAAATTCTCCTAGGACGTGCGAGAAAAACTTTAAAGTGAAATATATACATATATATCAGATTAAAAACCTTTTACCGTAAAATGTTTCTCACAAAAACGGGTTTAACAGAATATAAATGAATACTACTTTAAGATATGAATAAGCAATGGCAGTGTAAAATATTTATCATTGGGAAAATAGACATTGTAAAAATGTAGTTTTACTTACAGGATATCCCAAAGAAAATTAAGTTGAATATATTCCTAAAATTCTGCAAAGTTATATGAAATACTTCTATATATTAATTAAAAATAAAGTAATACATAAATTATTGTCGAATGTTTCAAGTGAAAATAATTTTTAAAATTTGATTTATAGATATTAAGACCACCCTACAAATTTGAAAAAATATCGATTTTTTATTTGTTTGTTTCTTTGTTTGTATTTTCTTGTGGCCCTCATCATTGGGCCGCTTCTTACCTCAAATTCCAGATCAGCTAACAAATTAGTTTTTAAGATATTTGTGTGAAGTTTTCTGAGCTTAGCTTTTGGTTTCGGTTTCATTTTAAAGCATTTTTCTACTCTTAAAATTGAATTAAATAAATATATTTTTGAGCACAAGCAACTCTTTCAGTGTTAAATAGTTATTAATTTCAATTTTCATTACTAAAATCATTTCTGCTTGATTATGTTTTGAGTTTTTTGAGTTCTCATAATTACTTAATTAAGCTTAATTTCAAGGCCAATTTTTGTTTTAAAAAATAGTTTATATAAATTAGAAGCATATTCATTAATTTTTTCATGTTGAGGAAATGCCATGGCCAAACCCTTCTCAGGTTGCTATGAGAAACCATTTTTGGAACAGATGGAATGCTACTGAAAATGATACATATCGAAGACACAGCCCTTCACTGATGCTGCAATAAGACTTCCGAATACAAGAATTCTGACAACAAGTATTGTAGATAAAACTGAATATTTCAATGATGTGCCAAACTACATTATAGTAAACATATAGTAATACTACATTATGGTATTTGAGTTCTTGTTGGGGGGGCGACTTTAAAACTAGCTAAACTCCCCCAATTTAAACCTAAAACATTAAGTCTTACGTATAATTTCATTATTATGTTGTACATAAATGCTTTGTGTTTCAAAACTTTTGTAAAGATTAGGCTGAATAACCTGTCGTCGTAACAAACACTATCAATAATTATTCAAAAATATATTTTGAATTTAAAAAAAAAAAATGTTTTCTGTCATAATTAATCGAAGTAGTGTTTGGATATAGAACGTAAGTTGGAAAATAACATATTAAAAAATTAGAGATTTACACGCATAATTAGTTTTTGTTTTGTGTCTTTACAAACTTTAAATGCGTTTTTCTCGGACTTTAAATTTTGAGGATGTAGGTGTTTTCTAATCCCTAAGTCTTTTTTCTGTTCAAGATAAGTGTCTTGAAATTTTTTGTAGATACTTCGAAACGTATATTCTATAAAAGTTAGTATGGATTTAGGTCTGAGATCTCTAGTTTAAAAAAAAAATGCTAAAGTTATTATTTGAAAAAATTTTGTGTGATTTTTCCTGGTTTATCTAGAAAAATAATGATTGAAAATCAACAAGGAGGAAAAGATTTTTAAGTCCATACTAACTTTTGCTTACAATAATCTAAGAAACATAAATCACTTGAAGTGGCTAAGAAAATTTAAAAATTGAGCAATTTATAACAGTTTGAAAAAACTGCAAAATTTTTTAATCTTTTAAAATTGTAAAATAATGGCTGGTAAAACTGACTTCTTACTTTAAGAATCCACTTAATAATGTAATACGAATATAAAACATAAATTATTTTTACCGTTAGTGTCTCCAAAAAAATTTTTTTTGAAAAAGGGTACTGTGTATAGTCTTAAGTTTATCTACTGTATCAAAAATCTCTGTAATATAGTAACATTATCACATATAAACTAAGAATTAATGTTGAAATGTATGCAGTATAAAAATGACCTTTTTACCTACAGTCAAAATTTTAATTGATGCATTGTTAAATGGTGAATTTCCAATTCTAAAGATAACATAGGCACCCGGTTTCAAGTTGTACAAACTCAGAAAAAAAATAAGGAAGAAAAAACATTCATAAAAAGGTTTCTTTTGTAATTCAATTACAAAATGTTTATATTTTTCATAAATTAAAACATTAGAAAGTACAAAAGGTAATTCTTTGTTTGTGTGTGTGTTTTTCATTTTATCTAATTTAGATGATGATTTTATTCTTTAATTTCGTTAGGAAAATCAATCAAACTGTTGAAACCAATGCTACTGAACCAAAATTAAATTTTACTTTTGGTCAGATTTTGTAAGAATTCTTTATTATATAAAAATATCGAAAACATTCGTTATCAAATCACATTCAAAGTTATATTTAAACGATAAAATAAAATAAATGGTAGAAATTTATTTATTTATGCTAATTTATTGTTTAATTTGTATTCCTATTTGAATTTGGTAAAATCAAAAGTAATAATAATAAATACAATAAATAAGTAAATAAGCAATAAAAGTAAAAATAAGTATATGATTCTCATTATTTTTAAATAAATATAATGGAGAACAATAAAACCTCGCATTTTTTTTAAAATGGCATGGCATGAAATATAAGATGATTTAAATTTTGAAGTTCTAAGTATTTCCTATTTTTAGAGTATTATTAATCATTAAAAACAAGAAACACTGAGAGTTAATATAAATATTTCATACAAAGGGAATTTTTAACTTTAAAAAGAATATTTTGACAAAAAAAAAAATCCGATTTATTTCAAATTTCATTTCACCCTATTAAAAAATTTTACTTTACCAAACCAAAAGAATATTTTGCATCAAAAATATTTAATATTACTTTTTATATAACTTCAAAATAGTTAAGTATAGAATTCAGTTAATATTCTTAAAATTAATACTTAAATATGCTAATTTTCATTTATACTTGAAGGTTTCATATTATTTGCAATTTTCGTATTTTAATTGGTGTATAATTTTTCAAATTTCTAAGAAATATATTTAATATAAAAATTAATCATAATCTTGTCTATAGAAATATATATATTTCTTTGGGGGCGGCCGGGGAAAAGGCTGTCTATATGTAATTCTTGTGTTGCATCAGAATCATAGGTACTTTTAAATAATTACTTGATCTTTTAGTTGTTCATCATCAACAAAAAAGAGGAAGAAGGCGGAAATTTTCGTTATTTGTTTTATGTAAATGAGGGAATTAATTGTCAACTTATACCCCAGAATAGATGCATTTATAAATAAAAAAAAAATTTTATAAATTTGTATAGACTTAAAAAGTTTCTATAAATTTACATTAATTAAAAATATTCGAAGTCAATTTGATTTTTAGAATTTTTCCCTCTCTTAAAACTTTTCACTTTAACTAAAGTTTTAAACGCTGCTTTTTAAATTTCTTTCTATATTGTGAGAAAACTTGAATCTTTTTTTATTATCCCAAAAAATATAGAAAGGCTGCAAGACCACATAATTTTTGTTGATATACAAAGTTCTTAAATTAATTTCTAATTGATATTAAACAAAGCAACTGATATCTATAAGATGCTTGAAATTATATGAAACAGTTTTAAGTAAATTTTCTGTAGCACAAGTAATAAAATCCCATATGCTAAAATATACACAGTATAAAAACAATCCTGATCTAGTACAAGAAAAATATTGAGATTATAAAACACATAGTTTATTAAAATAATTATTTTAAATAATTTGTCGTATTTTGTGTGTATATATATATATATATATATATATATATATGTGTGTGTGTGTACAATTTATTAGTACGTTTTTTATGTTTCGTTCATATAATATTAGTATTTTAAAACTCAGAAGATAATTACTTGAAAAATAAAGCTTCTGTTTTATTTTTATTCAGTTTCGTAACATTACATATAATATCTATTCTTATCTAAAGCATTTCTTATAGCATAAGATATAGTATTCAACAAAGCAAATTTTTTATTTCTGTTAAACACTCGACTTTAACTGTATGCAGTTTTAATTTGCTAAATTTTATAATGTGTTTGTCTTATTTTCATTACTATTCTTATATATTTATTAAATTCTTATCTTTGGTAGTTTTGAAAGAAAATTTACAGTGTAGAAAGTTGGCCTATTTTGAATGATTCTAGAGAATTAAAATTTCATTTCCTTAACACAATTCTGCAAGTGAAAATCTTTTATTAAAGCCCAAGATAGTACAAGAAAAGGTAAAATATGAAAATCTATAAAGTATTTTGAGAGCCTAAACATGATTATTCTGTAAATAGATAACTGTAATACTCAGTGTCTCCAAACTTAGCGTAAAGCCAGCTACGCTATTTACCATGGTATGATAAGAACATTAGATTGTTTTTCTCGAAAAGTAACATTACATAAAAACTTGTTTTGTACGTATATGAGTTTGTAATGTGATATTGTTATATTATAAATATGCCTAATTCAAATTTCACAATCATCTAGGGTAACTTCTGAAATGTAACTCCATAATATGTCTTTAAATTAATATTCGGACAAACATTTAGAGGGATTGGTGGTTTTAAAAGGATAGAATTCTTGTGTATTACATGTTATGGAGAATAAAAAAAAAAGATAATGAGATACTTGTGTTCAATGACTAAAATATAAAAATATTTGTTCTCATTTCATTCCCACAAACTTTTTTCCTACAACAGAGCCTAAAATGAAGTGGGAACACAAATATTTTCATCCTCATGTTTTCAACAAAAAATTTCTTGTAGAATAACGTAATCATTATCTTATTCAAGAACATTTTCCGTGTAACTAAAATTATACACACAAATTAAACAGAAAGAGAATATTAATATTGTATTATCCATGTATTTTTCCTCAAATAAAAAAAAATTGCATGATAAAAATTACTAATGCAAATTAACAAATGCGAAGAGTTTTTTTTTTTATCTGCATCAAAGTGTCCTTTAATCTGGGTGTAAATATATCTGTAACATTTTTGCCTAGTTTAAATTTTTCTTCTAATTTTTAATTAATGATAAATCTAATTTTTAATTTTTTAAAATTTATTTATCAAAGTAAATTTTCTTATCATTATTTAAAATTAATATTTAAGACACTTAACTCAATCGCAAAAAAATCTGAATCTCTCATTTGTGTAAACCAAATTTATTACATTGATACAGAATTTTCGGAAAAACTACCAATTAAGAGCTATACAATTTCCAATTAATGTCCTTATTTTACATTGAATTTTGAAATAATTATGGAACCTTAATTTTCTTAATAAAAAGATTTATCGACAGTTTTTTTGCTTTTCTGAAATCCAACTCCCACTATTAAACTGAGTTTGCTTAGATGAAAAAACTTTTTCCTGTGTCCATCAGCACATTCCACTTAATTTCTAAAAAAAATTTTCTTCAAATAAGTTTATTTTTTTAGATATTGCTTCAGTGATCAGAATTATTTTGCTTGAGTTTTAATCACAGAAAAGAATCTCATAAACAAGTACCTAAAAATCCGCAAACGCATTAATTGTAAATTAAAATCTATGTTGTCTTTCGTACAACTTTCACCATATAATTTTTCAGAAGGAATCCATAAAATTTTTTAAAAAGATGAATTTAAATAAAGAAATCGTTGTGTTTGATTACAATTTTAAAAATGAAGCAGAATGTTAACTTAAACTTTAAGAAATATGCAATAAGTAAAAAAAAAAAAAAATGTATATTTTAAACTTACTAACCATGTTATGTTGTATTCAAAGTATCAAAGAAAAATATTGTAACTTCTTCGAACTTTAGTTAAAATTTGCACGGTTTTTCCTTTACTTATTGGTAAAAGAGAAAAGGATCAAAATAATTTATATTTTGATATGGTCTTACGATTGCAAATATAAGTATAAGATAAATTTTTAAATAACGCTTACTTTAATGAATGATTTGCTGTATCTTTTATGTATCGCATTACTTATCAATTTGCTTTTTTGATTACATAATATATATGTTGTTTTATGTGTATAATGATAGTATCAGGTAATGCATATTTAAAAATAGTAAGATGAGCATGAGTCTAAGAAATCAACAGAGCTATTAAATGTATGTTAACTCAGAATTCTAATATTAACTCGTGTTAATAGAATTAAAATTTAAATTCACTTTAAGAGAAAATTTATCATAAGTTAATTATATATGTATAGCCTCTATACCTTTTATTGAGTTAAGTTATAAATTAAATAAGTTCTTAGTATATTTTCACCTGAACAAAGCATTAATTTAATTGTAAATTGCCGTATTTAATTCAACCGTTATACTACTTGATAAATGAGTTAGTCTTTAAAACATTTGACCAATTTAAAAAAAAAATCAGGTTCAATACTTCTAAGCTTCTATTATTCAAATAATAAAATAGTTGTACGTATATTTAGTAATTCATAATCGATTTCAATTAATTCAAAAATACAATTTTAGAGTCATTTCAAAAACTAATTCGACAGCATTTAATAGCAGTAATTCACATTATTTATACCAAAAATTCTTTTTAAAAAAATCGAAACTCGCTTCATTATTGCTGCAAATTACCTGATTTATAATGTAACTTTAAACTTATCTTTTTTCTTTTATCGTTATTATATTAACTTTCTAGCTTTCTAGTTCATATACATAACCCAAAATGCAATATTTAGCGTTAAAAAATGAAGTACCAAGATACCCATTCAATACCAGAAAAGAAAAAAAAAATATATTTGCATCGAGTTGAATCAGCACAATTCCGAATGCATCATCAAAATACTTACAAAAGAAGAGATAGCGCCGGAATCCCGGTAATTCGTTTCATATCTCACAAACCATCCATTCCCTCAATGGCAGCGAACAGAATCGCCATCTTCCAAAACCCCGAACCCCGGCTTAAAAGGTTAAGCGAGAAAACGAGAGAAAAAAAAGCCATAGATCCAAACACATCTTTACTTACTTTACTGCAAGGTAGAGATCATAAAATACAGATGACTTCGATTCATGGGGCGATCCGGGAACAGAGAAGAAGTGAAGAGAGAGAGAGAGAGAACTGGCTGTAACCGTACTTTATTCGATCACTCGACGTCGAGCAATCGACACTGACGGGGCCAAAAGAAAGGTGTCACTATGTACTGACGCATCGACTTGGAGCAGTAGGGAAGAAAGAAGAGATGGATGCTTCCGCTACGCAAATGGAATGCTTATTTTATATTAAAATAATAACACTAATAATACTACAAATAGAACACACCAACAAGAACTGAAAAGAACTGTCTGTAGGAGAACACCTGAGGTCCCGATGGATCAAAATTTCCGTGGTGGACCCATCTTGTGCGCTGCTCCAGGATAGGAAAGATCAGAGCGCTGTAGTGATTTTGTGGGACGTGGGCGTTAAGAGAAGCTGGGGAGTCGTTGCCATGGCGACCACGGGAGGGCATATCGAATCCGCCTCAATCGATATCCTCCATGCCAGACTGAGCAGGCTCCGGATTCAGTTCCTTTTTGCCTAATAGGCGGCTGTCCGATGGGTCAAGTCGAATGGGTTGCAGCACCTACCGACACCACCTTCATGCATGGCTTAGAATGGTCTCCGGTGTCCGGCTGTGTCTACGGACCTTTCGGACACTGGAAGACATTTTCGACTTCGGGAACTCCTGAAGCAGCGCACCTTACTAGAAAATGCTACATATGAACTTTATTTCAGGGGGGCTGTGTTGGACTGAATTGAAAACCAAAAATTAACAAGCATCGCTTATAAGCATTTAAACACTCAAACTTTGCCAAATAAATTAAATTAGAATGCTCATTTTGAATTTTAAAAAAAGGTTAAATATTTTTTATTTTATTGGAGTTTATTTTTTAATATTTAAAATGAACTGTTAAGATTTGTGATAGCTAATACACAAAAGCGTGGTTTTTTCTATAATTAAAAAAACGAAATCTATATACTGTTGATATGATACACAGTATAATATCAATTCCTATCAAAATGACATATTTACTAGATTTTTTTTTTATTTATTTATTATTTATTAATAACAATATTATCATTAATGATTAAATAACAATACGTGAAGACTCATTAATTACATTACATAAAGGAAATTATGATAACATATATTACTTCTTTTTTTTTAGTGAATGATAATACAATATTACTTGCCGAGAAAACTTCCAGAATTACACAAATAATTCGTGTGTTTACTATAATAAAGCATGAATTGAAAATACTAAATGAAATATATTTCAGGGAATTCCCCACACATTATATTTAAAATGCATGCTATTATTTTTATTGGTAATTTGCTTACTAATTCGATTACAGATTAAAATTAAACACACTTGAGCTTCTTATAATAGAATAATTCGTTCGAATATTTACCTAAAAGGTAATTCACTTCAAAATGTCAGTTAATTATTCTCCATCTGTGTTGAGAATAACCAATTAATTTCTCAAATTTAATTATCCCAAACTTGGGTTTTAATTATTCTAAACCTAATTAATAAACTTTTTCTAGGGAACATAAAATCAAATAATAAAAGGAGAATATAGATAAGTATTCTCTTTTTCTCTTCATAACATAAAAAATTCCCGACTCTGGAAGGTTGAGACTATTACCGTAGATAGTTATCTATAATGATTTCGTTTTTTAGCTTTATGAAAAGCAGAGTTGTTGAAAGAATTAAGCAATTTCGTTTGATAAATTCAAATTCAAGTTAATAGTTCAGATAAAACTTTGTTTTAAAATCTATTTTTATTCATCAAAGGGCACTGCATCATAACAACAAAGCCGACAAACACGATGATATTTTCTTTGAATTGTTTTAAATTCATTTGGTATTTAAATAATATGGGTAATCAAAAATGTATTAGTACTCAAGTTAATAAGGAAATATAAAGCCCTAAATGTGTACGTGAACTGTATACATGAAATTAATAAATATTTCCTCAAAATAAAGTATGCATATTTAAACTAATAAAGTATTGAACTAGAATCTGAAAACTTGTGAAATTGTAGAAATGCAAACACCATATAAATCACATCCATAATTTTAAGGACCGATTTAAACTACTTCTGCTAAAACTAAAAATATCATTAGTCAATTACCGCTTACGAATAAAATACGCAATAAAATTAAAATACGATCAAATATTACCTTGTTATCATCTGTAAATATAGTTGGTCAGAATTAGATTAATATATGCATATTACTAACCTCTTTATTTTACATCTGTATGTATGATGTGTTGCATTCAAAATTTACATTACCACATTTCAGGATATATTCACGTAAACCATGTACTGCACAACCCTGGAAAATAAGTCGATCACCGTGTCTATTTCCTAGTCGATTAAAAAAATATTTTTTGAAAATTTATAATAAATTATCAATATTAAAAATATTGATATTTTTTATAATTTTATAAAGTTAGCATCGAGATATTTCTAAGACATTCGCATCGAACTAACTATTAAATTAAAAAAAAATGATCCTACAATATTTGTATTTAGGAAAATCAACAATGGTTATATGAATCCTAAATTTTTGGATATCCCTACAGATTATTTTTGTTAAATATTTGAACATTTTATTCCAATGAAATGTTGCAAATTTCTTTCAAACAAATTATTTTCATAGGAATTTAATACATTTTAAAGCACTTTAATAACTCTAACTGACCACGTTGTGGTATTATTCTCATGATTTAATAGATTTTTATAATGGTTCTAAAATTTAACTAATTTTCATAAATAGCTATGAATTAAATACTAAGAAAATAGTTATATATATTTCTACAAAATATTAATAAATTTCTGTGTGTAAACTATATAATAATATATAATTATGATACACATCGGAATTCAAGAGAAAAGAAGCAAGAATGAGTTATTTCATAAAATATTATGAAACTTATTCAATTTTATCTTTAATATAAGACTACATGCAACAAATAAAATGTCAGTATTTAAAAAAAAATAAAATTTGTTTGTTTTGCATTTTTTCGCTTAAAAAAAAAAACTTATGAGCTAATCATTAAATATAACTATAGTAATACTTAAAAGCATTGTATGAAAATATCACTAAAATGTTGACTTAAATTTTCATCATCTTAGCAATAATTACAATATAAGAGGTATCATTATCTTTGTGTGCGTGTATATATATAGAAAGAGAAAGAGAGAGAGAGAGTGATTTTCCAGATGAATCGGGATGTGATATATCATTTTTATAACAAAGCCAATACAAAAAAGCACTAAAGTATATAAACATTGTTAGGCTTAAAGAACCATTCAAAAATTCTCTATCAAAACCTCCAAACATTAAAATGATTCCTTCTCGAATTTCGTATTCATATGTTTCAGTGATTCTACTTCTTGCCACGAAATACATGAATAATAAAAATATATATTTACTTAACTAAGTAACTGTGTATCATTCTTTTGGAAAAGATACCCCAAAATTTATTTGATATCAATCTACTGTGGATTTTTCCGACAAATAGTCATAATGTTCGCTAAGTTGAGGTAATAACATCACAATATTTGAAATTACGATTACCTATTTGGCTCAATAAACGGGTAGCATACGGATATCAAATTAGTTCGCATTCTCTTGCAATTATAAAACTGACGATAAATTCAAATGAGTGAGAATGCCCTTAGAACAGCGTTTTTCAAACAGTGGGGCGCACCCTCCTTGGGGGGGATGCGTGATAACTGTACGAGGGGGAGTGCGAGCATACTGAAAAATCTAAAACTAAAGATTATTTAAAAAAATTACTAATTTACTGAAAATAAACAAAATACATTCTGACATAATAAAAAGTAAAATACACATTTACACTGATATAATATTCTAATAAATGTATCAATACTACAGAATGTATTTGATTAACACTTATCTTGATAATTTGTTCATTTTATAATTAATCCCTTAACTGCCAATAAAGTTACGCAATTCGCTTCCAATGCCACCGGACACACTATCAAAGTCCTTTTATTGCATTCCATAGCCTTAGGATTAATTTTATGGATAGCAGTGTACATAAAAGATCGTACGTTGGAAAGACGTATATATACGTCCGGGGAAAATAACGCTTTAGCTCAATGAGACGCTTGTATAAGCCGGTTACTCTTAAGCGGTTTAAGTCGTATTCTAGCTTTAGCATCATAGTATAAATGAATTCAATACATTGTTATTGTATGGAGGCTAGGGGGGGGGAGAGGCGTGATGAAAATTATGAATGTGAAAATTGGGTCAAAAATATTTAAAGTTTGAGAAACATTGCTTAGAATAAAGGTAGCATTATTACCGAAATTAATAAATAATAAGAAATTTTTAAATACATTGGTGATTGCTTAATTAATGTACAAAGTACGTGTGTGCGTGCAACTTTCTTTTTATAAAAATTCCTAAGACATGAAAATTAAAAAATAAATAAAAATTTAAACACATCTTTCTCTTTCTACCATTATGAAAATACCGTAATTTTACCATAAAATTAATAAAAATTATTTAATTCTCAAATTTTTATTTTTCTCTCAAATATCCCCAATGGACATTTCTTTTTTTTTTTTTTTTTTCCTTTCTTTCTTTTCATTTCAGTATTCCTGTTCTCTTTTTAACGATAACTGTATGAAATATAACTCAAAGCAACATGCACAAAAATTATAAAAAAAATCTTTTTTATAATTTAATATTTATTTATTAAAAAAATTTAAGAAGCAGAAATGTTTTAACACAAACGAAATAAAAAAAAATATCTTATTTTATTTAAAATTTATCATTTTAAATTATTTT
Organism: Trichonephila inaurata madagascariensis; assembly: GCA_019973955.1. Lineage (NCBI taxonomy): Eukaryota > Metazoa > Arthropoda > Arachnida > Araneae > Nephilidae > Trichonephila > Trichonephila inaurata. The sequence continues at coordinate 358,438 of BMAV01007315.1, forward strand.
ATCCAAAAAAATAAAATTTAATAACGATATAATTGGATTATTATTGCTTACTACAGCACGGCTATTATTTATTTTTTGCTTTGATATTTTGTCCAAAACAATTAATGAGAAATTTTTTAAGTATATTAAACTTCACCTAAGCTTATCTTTTTGACAGAGTGTATCAATAATGAATAAAAACGTACTGTGTAATAATAGAAGTTTCACTTTATTATCAAGAAAGTTTATTAAAAAAAATCAACAGCATCCATTTCGTGGGATTATGTGGCATGTTAAAGATTCCTAGAGTGCCTGTTTAGCTTGGGTGCTCTCGGTAAAATTAAATTTTTAGTGCAATTTCGCATCACTAGAGCTCATGTGCCTTTCCTCTGGGGAGGAAACTGGGTGTCAAAATTACATTGTGAAAATTAATATCCTCCTATATAGTGTCACATTAAAAAGCAGTACCAGCTCCGAGAAAATGTACTAGGTTTGTAATGGTAATTACAATATAAACTCTATTGTTGTTATATAAATTTATACATAATGCTTATAATATATTGCTGTAAATGAAACATGCATAAAGCATTAGAGATTTAATAGACATAATTTTAAAAATAGTTCTCGTTTTCAGAATTCAAATTTTCCCTCATATTTTTTCAATACAAAGGCTGCTATATAGCAATATATTACATTTAATATTCTCTAACTTTGAAAAAATATAATTGTCACACTCTTTCAAGAGTTCTCAGACGTATTTTATATTAAGATTTTTATTTTTATTTTACTGATTTAATGACATTTTTTGTCCAATACCTTTGTCCTGACTGTGGTAAGAGAGGGGTGATGGTAGTGAACTCGTGGTAGAGTTTTCAAATCGCGAATTCGAGTTCTAATGCCCCTGAAGACCCTCTTTGTAGAGCGGCTGATGCACATTAAATCTGTCGAGGCTGAAAGTCCTCCCATTAGGATTGTGACTGGCTTTATCGGTACTTCTACTAATAGTCCTCTTGGGATGTCTTTGGGGCCAGAATGGCAATTCTTTCCAACCAACCAAAAAGAGAGCGTGGTTATGCAGATTAGGAATTGTATATATTGGAACGTTAGTATTCGCGATGAGCGCTAAGTTAAGTGAGGTAATGCGAGAGGTAAAGCTCTAAATGAAGTTCTAGGAGAAGAGTCCAAGTGTATTCTAAGAGTTCTATGAGTCGATCTAATAATGCCCGTGAAGTTGATTAATAAGTTGGTCCGAGATCAGAAGAGTATTTCATTAGCCGGATCAAGTCGGTTTGAAGAATATAGTGACAATATAAAGACCGTATCTGTTCGCCGAGGAAATAGTGGTAAGACAGTTTGATTAAGCTTTAAGACTAGAGCAAATTCTAATAAGTTAGGAAATAACCTATAAATATAAATTCAGTAGTTTATTGCTGTATTTGTCAGAATTACAGTTTACGTCGCATCACTCCTGATCATAAGCCTCCTAGACTAGTGTTGTTTTATTGAATATAAATTAAGAGCATAATAAACTAATTTTACTATGGCAGAGTTTAGTGGTCAATCCTTCATTCCCTCAAACATAGGTTGCGCGGATGGTGAGGAGTTGATACCCCCAGCGCGCGGGGTATCACAGGATGGTGTAGATGTTTGGAGGGATGGGTGCATACTCAGGTGTCGTCTTCATTATTAGATTATAATTCAAAATCAGTGGCGTAGCTATCAATGAGCTAGGTCAGGGGTACTCGACCTTTTTTACTGCTGAGCGTCATACATATGTTAGTTATTTCACGCGCACCGCAACGTGAGGATAAATGTGGGCTCCTTCACAATTTCTGCACCAGTAAATGGTTTCATATGATTACCAATAATATAACAAACTTCATAGGATGTCCTTGTTACCGCTGTGATGTTACCACTGACAAAACCTTTATTGCTGTTGCAAAGATTATTCAAGAAAATGCCTATTTATCACCTTTTGAATGAGATCTTCGAGGAAAAGTGTCATTGAATGATTTCTGTTTATTGGTATTTTTTTTAAATACAGCACTGTCGTGACAAATCAAACAATTACTGATCCAGGTTTGTTTTAAGCTACAAAATATTCAACCTCCCAATCGTCTTGAAACGATTCATTTGTTTCGAATATTTTTCGCTTGCAAGATATGAAAGATGGTTAAAAATTAGTTCCACCCATAAAATTGTCGCTACTCCACTGTTGTTTGGTATCAATAACCGTAACCATTCTAAATAGAAAAGAACATCAATTGGTACCCGTATGACACCATCAGCAAAACGCAAAATTGATGTATTTGATTTCTTGACAAAGAATTCCCCACAAAATTTTTAATATAATGTTCTTAAATAAGTAAATTTCTCACAGAAAAGGACCCTGACCGGGCCACTTAAAAAAACTCGGTGAGCCACAGGTTGAGTATCGCTGGGCTCGGCGGTGCCGTGTATCGGGACCCTCGGACCTTGACCGGAAAGCAAGCCGAATTTGCGATAATTTCTCCCAAATTTAAGATATAAATATAAAAGGTTGCAACATAACTATAATTATTGCAATTCAGTTTAAAGAAATTTCGAATTTGTAGGAAATTCGCCTAAATTCTTTTCGTTGCTTATTCAGTGTTCCGAACTTTTACTTCTTAAAAAGCTTGTTATTTCCATTTATTTTTTTATTAACTCTTACTTGAAAATAACGATGACGTTTTGTGTAGCATAGCATTACATTTCCACTTCCTTTTTAACGTAAGTAAGTACTCGAGTGCATTTGAATTGAATTGGATAAGTTATAAAACTGAAATTATGAATTTTAAAAAAACAAGTAATATAAAAAAAAATTTAAGTCAATTCCTACTTTGAATGTATGAATAGAAAGTATTTCATTAACGATTGAAAATTTGAATAAGATATATATGTAAATAAATATATATAGGGAGAGAGTGAACTAATAGTAAGAATTGAAAATAAGAACATGATTTGTCTGCATTGTTGTAACAATGCACACCCGGTTTGGCTGAAAAACAGGTTTTCGACGCCAATTTTTGTCTTTGTTTTAACAGTTACATTATTACAACAATATAGATGAATCTAAGTTGGCATAAAAACCGGTAATTAATTAAATTAAATTATATTAATTAATTAATATTGGAAAAAACTGTATTAACATTAAGTGTCATCCACTACAAGTTTTAAAAAATTTGTTTGAACTTGATTGGATGAATAGAAATTATTTTATTAATGATTGAAAATTTGAAAAAGATAAATAAATATATAAATATATAGAGCGAGTGAACTAATAGTAGGACTTGAAAAAGGAACCCAGTGGGGCGTTTATGCGCAAACAAGACCAAGAAAGAGAAGATAATAACAGTAAATAAAACTTATAATTTTGTATATTTAGAATATTCACATAATTTTACTTTTTTACTTGATAAAATCCAACCAAAATAGAGCCTTCTCTCTCTCTCTTTTTTTTTTTTTTTTTTTTTTTTTTGCATCAGGGCTCTTGGATACCTAGCCACGTCACTGTTCAAAATTGCAACATACGTCGCCAGTAGTTTTCGTGTTATTTCAGAGTGTAATGCTCACAAACAATCAATCAATTATTCATGATCTAAAGTTTTAAGATATTAAATGTATAATAAATAGAAAAATGTTTTTATTTTTCATAAAATAGTTTTTTATTCCTTTTCACAATACATTTTAGAGACTAAAGCAAAGGATCACAATATTTGAAAAGATTTATTTTGTATATAAAATCCATTTGTACATTCTTTTCAAATTCCTTGCTACTCCTAAAGAAACACAATTGACGACAGAGTTGTTTTACGAAAATCCTTAGTCTATTAGGATATATATAAAAATAGTAATAAACTAAGTATTACAGAGTTTTCCCACTTCACGTGTCTAAAAACCTGGGTTATTTCGAAAATTAGTTCTGATAATTAATGAGAGAATTAGTGAACGATGATGTAGCTTAAGGTATAAGACTACGTTCGGAACCGTGATTTTGCAAAAGCGTATAAACGGATAATATTTATGATATTTAGTGTCACTTAGATTCGAAAATGTATATAAAATTGTTTTAAGAATAGTATTACAATAAAAAATTATTTAAGTACAATATTTTGACAAAAAATGAACATAGAATGACCCATTTTCAAGATATTCTCCTTTTGTGGAAAAAGCTTCTATTATAATAATATTTTGCCTGTATATAGCTCAGACCTCTGTACAGAGACTCAACTAGAATTTTTGAAATATATAACTTAGATGTGAGTTTATCCATGTTTTACGACAACAGAGGGGAGGAATTTTAAGAAAAAAACGCCGATAATTATTTCAATTGGTTGTAACACTGAAAATAATGTGAATTTTTCAAAAATCATTGTTGAGCCTCTGTACAGAGGTCTGAGCTATATACGGGCAAAATATTATTATAATAGAAGCATTTTTTACAAAAGGAGAACATTTTGAAAAAAGATTATTCTAAATTAATTTTTTGCCAAAATATTGTATTTCAATAACTTTTTTTGTCAAAATGTCTTTAAACCAATTTTATACATGTATTCTAATCTAAGTGACACTAAATATCATGAAAATTATCTATTTATGCGCCTTTTTAAAATCACGGTTCTGAACGTAGTCGGATACCTTAATAATAACAGCTTTGGGAAGGTTACTTTTCATTCCCAATTGGCCACTACTTAAGAGTAAAAGAAAGAAGCAATCATTTCATTAATTAATGAAACTGTTAATGGAACTGAAACAATGATTAGGCAATTGTTTACTAAAAGAAAGGGTTGCGTTGGTGGTTTATCGCAGGTCTTCTGCATCCAAGGTTCAGCGTTCGACCCCGGCCCAAGTCGGTGGATTTTCATAATGCAGAAAATCGACAGCCTTATAATTGTATGGCATGAAAAAATCCCTTGAGTGCCCGTTTGGCTTGGGTGCTCTCGGAAAAATTAAAATCCTAAGAGTGCAATTTCACACCGCCAGAGATTATGTGCCTCCCTCTGGAGGAAACTGGGAGTCAAAGTTATTTGCGTTAATTGGAATGGCCTATAAGGTGCCGCACTAAAAAGTGATACCAGCATCTGGGGAATGTACTAGGCCTGCAAAGGTTAATTATGAATGGCAGCTCCATTAAAAAAAAGTAAAAGAAAATTAAATAAAATCCCAGTGCCTTGTGATTTTACACATTTTTTTATTCACTGCATCGAATTCTTTGAACAAATAACGATTTGAAATTAACTGAAATTATGTATTACCTTAAGAATTCTTCCTCATTTATAAAAAAAATATAAAACTAAATATGGTACTTTCAAAATATTTACAATATAGACTATTTATTTATTTTTTTTAAACTTGTCAAAGAATTGTGAAATAAAATCAAAGAAAATCGTAAGTGATAAACTTCATTCGTTAACCAGAAGAAATCTGACCAAGATCTTAATCTTCGTGTACTTTTTCGGCTATCTATTCCGTCCTGAAGTAAGTCCCCTTTCCAACTTAGTAGTCTGGAATAAAGGCTTACGGATCCTCAGTTTAAATTTGTCTCAAACTTCACCATTTTGTAACTAATTTTTATTGATTTTACAAAATAACCTTTTATCTCTGTTTAATGGCAACATTTCTCCCAATTTGTTTATTTTTCTTTCTGCTTAAATTTTGAGCACTTTAGTTCCCTTGTGGAATCGTCTTATATTTTTCTCTCTATTTTCTCTTAAATCGCTTAGAACGTAAGCGTTAAATCGTCATCTTACACGATAGCCATCTGATAAAAATTGATTGTTTGATTATTTAATGACATACGAAGGCTACATGAAGGGGATTGTCAACTGACCTCCTAATTTTGTTCCCAAATCTATTGACGAAAATGAGTTGAGATCTTAGTTGATATTTTTTATCTGGTATAAAATGTGTATCGCACTTTTTGCTCCTTTTTAGTAATGACTAAAATTAGATCTCTAGTGCGCCAGCGCATGCGAGTATGCCCATCTATGTAGTAATGTTAAATTAGTTGTCCACACATTTACATGTTAAAATAAAAATTATTTATAAAATATTTTGAAATTTTTAAAACACTATTTTACAATTGGATGTATGTATTACAGCACTGAAAATATTCATGAAATTTGAGAAAATTTTCTGTCTAAAAATGCGCTTCTCTTCTAGTTTAGATTTTAGTACGTTTTGTGAAGACTTCCTTAAAAACAGAATTGCAGAATTAGAATTTGTAACACCTTGAACGATCATTAAGATCATTATTAAAATAACAAAGGACAGAATTTGTGAGATTTTTTTTTTTTTTTTTTATGCCTTTTGAAATAAATTTGTTCTTATTTGCGTATAAAATGGAAATATCCTGAAAAGTACCACAGTTTATCAAACGTGGCATAGAATCTAAATCTATCATATTGATTAGTTTAGATTTAACTAATAAATATTTTATATTTAAGGCGTGATTTCTTTCTTTCTTTTTTTTTTTTTAGTGCAATTGTTAGTACCCTTTCTACGCTATTGAAAACGCCATTGTATTAGCTGAAGAATTCTTATCTGTTATATTTATCTTTATCTAACTGTAACCGTTATTGATAGCGCCATGGTTGAATTTGTTTATAAACAAGATATTAAGTTTTGGTCTGCGGTTTACTTCATCTTGGTTAATGATACTTCTTTAGAAAGTTATGATTTTTTATTTAAAATTTTTATTTACTTTAAATTTTAATGTGTTGATTTGATGTGAGTGATTAATGGTAATAATTCGATTAATGCAATGAGTGTAATTAAAGAACTTCCTAAATCGTCTTCTCATTTACTGACATGCACGCAAATTATAACTTCACCATTAACTGTTATCAAGGAACTAATTGAAAATAGTTTGGATAGTTGCACAACAAATATAGAAGTCAGATTGGTAAGCTGTATTTAATTATTAAGTATTTGAAATTAATTTTCAATTTCAGAAACCTCTTAAATCATTCGATTTATGAAATCAAAAGTAATGTTTTTAACAAGCTCGTAAAGTATTGATTATTAATATTTTTTTTTATTCTGCTTCTATTGCTCCGGCTAAAGTGTAGATTACGGACAGGGGGGGGGGGCTTTTGGATTTGGAGATTTTTATCTAGATGTCATAGATAGCTTGGCCATCGAATCCGGTCACCAAAAACACCTATCGCTAAATGAAGTCGCTTGGCGAACAATTTCGATCGCTAAAGAAATTTACACTGACAAGACCTCCCCCGCCCTAATATACACTTTAACCTACTGCACTTGTATAATAGCTTTTTTTTTTTTTTTTTTGTGGATTTTAGTTTCAAAGCAAAAAAATTACTTAAAAATTATTTATTTATTACTCAAAATTATAATTGCATGAAATAGATATAAATAAACCATATCTCCCTTCCTGTATAGTGGTTAGTGAAGCTCACTGCTGTGCCATAAGACCTGAGTTCGAATCCCAGAGGAGGCATGGATGTTTGTAAATGCATAGTACCTGTATAGCATGTGAGTACTCAAAATGGCCATCAAGCCACAAGTCCTCTTGTGTGGTTGGTGGAAAAATAAAAGAGGTGGGAGGCCCCTGGCTACCTCCAGGGTTTTCTCCCTCAAAATTGGGGTGAAACTGAGCCATTTCCTATTGTCATTTTTATGGTGCTCACAAAGCTATGGCTCACGACAGGCATGCATCTAGCCTTTTTCTGCAATGAATTTCGTGGACTTCGATCTGACACCATCAAACAGGTGGCATTTGCAACAACAATGAATAAACCATGAATGTTATACAATTATTTAAAAAGAGAATAAGCATAACTATTTTGTGAACAAATTTTTTTAGAATTGTCTAGGTAATAAATATCTTTTTGTTAGATATAAACAGGTAACAACTTTAAAAGGAGAAAAAAATGTGTGAACATAAACATAAGTCTTTTTCAAAAGCTCCTCAATATTTTAACTAATCCAGAAAATTAATAGTGATTAAACAATAGAAGCATTTTGGGAGAGATGGGGGGGGGGATTTTAATTACTTTTTGTTAATTTTGTATTGTCGTTTCATACCATTTATTAATTAATATTTTATAAAAATAAAATGTATTCATTTTCAATCTGCAGTGTGTTTTCTTTTGAGATTAATTGAATTGATATTGATGTTTATAATTTTATAATATATGCTTATAATTATGCTTATAATTTTTTGCTTGAAACCTAAATTAAGAACTGTTCATATTGTGATTGAATAAAAATTACAAAAAATGTTAATATTTTATATCAGCTGCTCTTTAAACTTTATTTTGACATAAAAATATTTAAATCTCACAGTCTAAAAAATACTAAATATTACCAATATTTTCTCTTTTACCTTCAGGAACAGTATGGCTTAGAAAAGATAGAAGTAAAAGATGCTGGAAAAGGAATCCATAAAGATGATATAAAATATGTTGCAAAACCACATTGCACTTCTAAGATTACTTCACATTTAGATCTGAAAAAGGTTGAAACATATGGATTCAGAGGAGAAGCTTTGGCTGCTATCTGTGCAGTATCTGACTTAGAAATAATTACTCGAACTGCTGATGATGAATTTGGTTTTAATTACACTTTTGATCATCATGGCAACATACTTTCATCAAACCCATGCCCTTCCAATGGAGGTAATTTAAAGATTTTGTCTGTCTGGCATTTATCTTAACTTTTCGAAATGATATTTATAAACATATCAACCATATCAAAAGTTGTACTTAATTATTTTATTAAATTGTTTTATTTTATCATACCAAGTCAGAAACTATTTATTTAAGATTTCAATAAGTTAGTTTAAATATTCTGTTTTTATATTAGAAATATTTTAAAGTCTGTATTAAAAGATAAACATTATTTTTTTCCTTTAAAAAAGACCTCTGGTCTCTAGTCTTTTTTTAAGGCTGAAAATTGACACATATCATCTTATCACTTCTATTCAGTTCCTTCCCATAAGTGTAATTATTTTTAAATATCTCTAATATTATTTCTATTTTAGGTACATCTGTGATTGTATCAAATTTATTTAAGAATATGCCTGTAAGGAGAAATCTTTATCGTTCAGAAAAGAGCAAAGCGGAGGAATTAAGAAAGATAGAAGATCTATTAATTTCATTTGGTTGTATTTTAACTGGTAAGTTTTTGATGAAATTTACAAGAATACTATATGCATGAATAATGTTTTCTAACCTCTATTTTAGCTAAAATAGTATAATTAGATCTAACTTATTTGTCTCTTTCACTTTCATTAAATAATTACACCCAACTCTTATACTTTTTTACACAAATTTTTTGTTCTATCATGATTCACACACACACACAATTTTTTTCTTTTTTTTTTCCAATTCTAATTTGGCAGTGTAATCAGAAATTGATTGGCTTATGCCCACACATATGTGAGTGACTTGGTCTATTTCATGGTTTATTTACTTTGTATTCTGGAGTTACAAGGAATACCCAATTCTTATAATCACTTTTTTACTTTATTTTGTTGCACTTTAACTGGTCACAGCATTTCCTTCTTTTGTCAAAGTGTATTTTGTGTTAAAGTGTTCAGTTCATTTGATGCAATAAATAATTTCAATAAAATTGTAAAAGTTACTGTTGAAATTAAAGGGTTTTTTTTTTTTAATTCGATGGTAAAATTTCCAGTATAATTTGTGTTCATGATAATTTTTTACTATTAAAAAGGTAATATTGTAGGAATATTGGGCTTTTAGAAGAGCCAAGATCCAAATATTCAACTGCTGCTTTTCCCCACTAATACCACCACATTGATTCAACCACTCAGTCAGGGTATTATAGCAGCATTTTAAATGTACAATAGGGGTGTCAAACTCGCGGGCCGCATGTGACCCACAATTAACATTTTTGTGGCTTGGCTAGTATATCATCGTACAATAATATATAATAAATATCAAAATTACTCCAAAATAGGAAAGGTAGCAGAGAAAAGATGTCACAAATGTTAAGACATAAGCATCAAATTTTCTAGTTCTTTTATTTATGTTTATTATAATGTATTTTTTTAAATAAATGTATGTTTCTATGAATGTTGATTTTTTTTTTTTTTTTTTTTTTTTGTGGCCCACCTAAAGTCAAACTTCATTTGTTTGGCCCAAGTTACCCTTTGAGTTTGGCACCCTTGATGTATAACATAAAACAAACATTTAAATACATTTTAGACTCAGTGGAAGAAAGAAATTTGACTGTTGTGGAAGCAGGAAGAAAGTTTACGAGTTAGTTTTGTGTTGCACAATGTCAAGAATTATATAAGCAATTTGAGAAATAAAAAAACAGACTTTGCAGCAACAAAAAACCAATAGAGGCTGTTAATAATGAACAAAATTCTTGATTTCATTCAAAGCTGACAGTTGTATGAGACATATCTGACACATCTACTGATGATAGCATTTTTGTTCCAGTTCATAATAAATGTGCACACTTGTTATCAAATAGTGATGAATTGGTTGTTAATTAGTAGTTTTATTCCTAATTTGGATTTTTATGTGTTGTGTGCATTTATAGACTAAATTTTCACTGTACACTAATTAAAAAAAATTTTGTAATAAAAATGAATTGTTTTTCTTCTATGAGTATGTAACATGGATTTTATTATTACTTTTTTTGCACAGTTTTCTGGAGAAATATTCAGAGTTTTTCCATCTTGCACGATTTTTTAAAGTTGGGGAACATTCCCAAATTTACCATATATTTCATGTATATTTTTACACTATTTTCTAAGGAACATATTTATTGTGTAAAAAAAGAGTTGAGTGTATATACATAATAAGTATTAAAGTCTTGATTAATGTTTGAAAGATAATTACTAGGAAAAAGGAATATTGCTTACCAATTTAGTTAAAAAGTGATTGATAATGAATCCTTCTTTTCTTCAGTTTTATGTTTGAGTTATTTAATTAATAACCTGTTTAACAGTTCTTATAGCAGTATTATATATTATGGTGACACTATATCTCATATACTTTTTCATTTATTTACAATTAATTTTAAATATACAGGTATAGGACAAAATAGTAGGAACACCTGTGAAAAAATGAAAAATTTTTATTAGTAGGGGTTAGGCCATCTTTGGGCTGATTGATAGCTGGTATTTGACATGCCATTCACAAATAAAGGTCTTGAACAAAATTCATTGGAATTTGCACCCATTCCTCATACAGGACTGTCTCCAGAAAGTGTGCATGAAGGAGGAAACCAAGCACAGACTTTGTTCTCTAAAAACCCCACGAACATTTAATGATATTCAGATCAGTTGACTGAGGATACAACGTTAGATGTTTCTCTTCATCATCATGTTCATGTAACCATGTCTGAACACACCGAGACTTGTGAACAAGGGCATTGTCATCCTGAAACAAAGTCTGAAGCATAAGGTGAGGATTATTTGCAAGAATTCTTCAATAATGGTCACCTGTGATCATCCCCATCCTCCTCCTCATGACATCAAGAGGTTTCAATCCATGTTTAGATATTGTGCCCCATACCATCACAGAACCTTCTCCATGTTTCGTGGTCGGAACCTGGCAGTCAACATGAAATGCTTCTGTCAGATGAACTCACATCCGGTTGTGGGAAATAATGTAAATAAGGATTCATCAAACTAGATGCCTTGTTCCCATAGCAGTTGTGTATAGTTTAGGTAGTCCCGGAATCACTGTAATCTCTTCATAGCGTTCTGCGCTGAAACTAACGGTTTTGGAATAGTTACTCGACCATGAATGTTCTCAACATGCGACTCCCATTGAATAGTTTTCAAATATAGGTTTCTTAATATGGGTGTTCATCTTGGACTTTATCTGTGGCAATGTAGTCTTGCATTTTCGGGCAATTATCCTCTTCAACACTTGTCTATCAAAATCTTTCAACTTCAATTTTTGCCCTTTGTTGTGTTTTGCAGAAGACAACTTACCCAAGTTTGTGTCTGCTGCCATAACCCTTGACACAGTGGTCCTTGAAACGTGGTTGGTTATTCCGGAGGTGAGTTCCGATTATCATGCCTCTTTTCACATTGGAGATATCGAACATAATCACGCTTTGCTTGAAACAGAATTTTCTCATGCAACTCACACACTGCCAAATGCTTGCCTAATAGCTTCTTTATTCTCGCCACTAGGTGGCACACTGTTGCTACATGTGGTGGCCATTTATTGAATGGTCAAAGGACAACTCGATTTTAAATAGATGTTCTATTATTTTGTCCTATATCTGTATATATCCTTGGCATGTAATATTTTTACAATTTTGATTCCTTCTTAATTATATTTTTAAAAAATTTCACTTCAAATTGTATAGTTAAATCATGTTGTAAATTTATCATTTTTACTTTATTTTAATACATTTATAACTCTTCATTCATTCTTTTTCAGAGAAATAATTTCTTTAAAGCAAAGTTAATGTGTTTCAAGGCAGATTTTTAATTACTAGTAATCAGATAAATATTTTTAATACTGTTTTTTATTTTATAAAACTTTTCATTTGTGTTATTGAGGTTTCACTAATGTTAATAGAGATTTTTTAATCCAAAATGAATCATGCACCTTTTTTTTCATAGTTTTGAATAATCTCTAGATTTATTTTAAAATATGACTTTCATTAATTTTTGGAATTAGAAAATAACTGTACATGTATTGCAAACATTTTCTTTTCGTGCTAAAATTTTTTAGGGCCTATATTGATGAAATAAAATGCATGTGTTTTAAACTTTAATTAATGTTTATTTTTATTTTTTTTACTTAGAAAAATTCTTTTACTTTTTGATTATTTGCTAATGATGTGTATTTCTTATGTTATCATCTATTATTGGCAAATTTATTCTTTTCTTTTTAAAAAAAAATGTGTAGGAGTTCGTTTTGTCTTGTTCCATAACCGAAATCTAATATGGCAGAAAATGGCTGTTGATGAAACAATTGCTGGGTTGCATTTAGCTCTTGGGAGTGTTGTTGATTATTTGGAAAATTGTGAATATGTCGATGAAGATAGTCAGGTATTTAATTTTACTTTAATGCTGAAGTATTTGTAATACATTAATATACTGTCTACATGTTTAAAATATTTTATTTGTTTATGCAATGCTTTATTTTAGATATTATGATTTTCAAAGATGTGTTTTTAAAAATTTCATTTAAATATTCTGGATGAAATGATTTATAAAAAAGATCTGAAATTATTTGAAACTATAATATTCAATAAAACAACTTTGCTTATTATTTAAGCTAATGAATTATTTTTATTGATTAAATTATATTTATTCAGAATATCTTTCAAACTGAAAATAATTTTTTAAAAAAGTAAGTATATTTAACATGTTTATAAATGTAAAAATTTTATGTAGTTACTTAAAATGATTTATTTTTGTATAAGAACATTTAAATAAGATTATTAATAATATGGCTGTGAAGATTGCCATTTCAATATGATTATAAAAAAGTATAATTTATGGGATATTGCTAATGCTTCTGATCCATTCTAATCCTTCTAAATTTTACAATTTTTGCGGGATTGTGAGTATTGGTTTTTTTTTTTAACTTCTGTAATGTATTATCCATTATAAGAAGGTTAATTATTATAATTAAATTTATCTATTTAGGTAAAGATTGAAGTATTTTTGCCAAGACACAATGCACCTGCATTATGTGGTAAAACTACATCCAATCGTAGCATTGTAGCTATTAATAAGAGACCAGTTAGAATGAAAGTCATAGACAAGGTATTTTTTTATTTCTATTATTCTTAAAATAATTATAAAAACCATTTTAAAATAAGACAAGATGCTTTTTAAACATAACGTAGTAAAAAAATAATTCTTGATATGAAAATTGTATGATAAAAACTATTTATATGCTGAAGATTTAAGTTTAAACAAATAATTATTTTTAAATTTATATCAACTATATAATTGGAATTTGCTTGCATTTTCATAATTTTTTTATTCTCTTTATTATGAATACTTTTCAAACAGTTCAAATGTCTTTTAAAATTAAATAAAATAATGATTCCAAAAAAATTTAACAACCAATAAGTTTTTTTCTTCATAAATAGGTATAAATATTAACAGTATATGTGCTATAACGTTACAGAAAAAAAGGAATAATTAAAAAGTATTGATTTATTAATATTGCATTGTGCAGATTCTATTTTTGCTGAAAGATTTTGGTTCAGCTGGATGCTTTTTATATAATTGTATATCAAATTATGGTGAATAAGCTGTTAAACTTGTTCTTGTTCATTAGCAGGTAGACCATGCTTATTCAGTTTATTGAATCTTATTATTAGTCATAAAGCTGGCCTACAGGCACATAGCTGTAGTTAATTTTCATTACCTTCTATCACATGATTAAGAACTGATTTTATTTGATAAGTCCTCTCTATGAAAATGTTTTATAGGTTTTCTTTGTGTCACCTAAAGTTTCTCATATATTCTTCCTCAGAACTGATTTATAAATTACAGAGAATTTTTTTGAAATAAATTGAACCAGCTCAGATATATTTGTAACTAAGAAGTTAGAACAGAATTGTTTTTATATATTCATCGGTGTATAAATGAATTATTCTTTATACATTAATCACAATTAATAAGAACATAAATAAAGAAAATAGATATTAAAATGAATACTGTTTGATAGATATAGATATGTTAAAACAAATACATTTTGCCCTGTAAAAAAAATTATCTTGAAGTTATTTTTAATCTTCAAATAAATTTTCAATAAATTGGCATTTTTGTATGTAAAATATAAAACCTAAAAACTACTTATGTTTTTTATTTAATGCACCTGTCATTTACTCCTACTTTATATACCTGTGTCCTTCATTCTAACATAAAATAACTTTCTTTTTACATTTGTAAAAGTTTAAAACATTTTAATGAGAAAAATTAATGTTGTCTTTTTGTGTTTTTTAGTTATTAAAAGAATATTATACTAAAAGCTTAAGTGATGGAAGTAAATCTCGTTTTCCAATTTGTTATGTATCCATAGAAGTTCCGTCAAAAGATATTGATATTAATTATGATCCAAATAAAACTGCTGTTGCTGTGCAAAATATTGTAAGTATATTCCTTAAAAATAGTCATTACATATATATATATATATATCTTTATTGAGTTGGGTTTTTGCAGCACGTTAAATTTTAGACCTGGAGTGGTATATTTTTAATAATTTTGGCATATGATGAAAATATTTAATGATAATTAAAAAATTGTTTAATTTATTTTGAAGCAGGTTTTGTATTGTGTTATTGCTTTGCAATACTTATATTTTTAGTTGTATAATCTGATGTTTTTCTTGCTGTAATAGATTTGATTATGTAAAATATTATTTTTAGTTTCAAATTACTAACACATTTACTTTTAGATAGTAGTAAAAGATTAATAAAACAAATATCATTTGTTATTTTTAATTTTTCTGCTAAATAAGTGACTTAATTTGCCTTAAAATCAGAGAATCTTTCGGTTTGTATTCTATTTGTATTTCTGTGGTAGTTATCTGATTTTTGAAAAATTGCCATTGTAATTAATAATTAATGTTAAAATTAGCCTTAATTCCTAAGGGAAATTAACATCTAGAAAAGAGTAATTTTACATGATGTGTTATAGGAAAGACCTGACAGAAAGTGCTTAATATTTTAATATAAAAAATGATATATTAATTCACTTACTAATTTGTTTTTGTTATGTGTATTTTTTTGCTAATTTTTTTCAATTTTCATTTGTAGGATATTATCACTGATCAGCTTACAAAATTATTAAGTACTTTTTATGACATTAATTCAAATAATAATGCAATATCAGGAGGTGCTTCGTCTGTAAGCTCTTTGCTACCTGATTTAAATGAAAGTGAAAAAATAGAAGATGTTAATAATACTTCAAGCTCTCTGGATCTTGAAAATATCAGACCAAATCTTCAGTTGAGGCAATCGCAACTTTCATGTGGTTTTCAAAATAATAATGTGAAAGAAAAACCTACAATAAGTAAAAAATTGAGTAGAAAGAATAATTTGGATACTCCATCCAGCAAAAGAGTTAAAACATCCAAAGATTTTGCATCACCTCCTAATGATATATACAAACATATTAGTACACTAGAATCATTTTTCTCAACTGCAAGTGATAATACAAATGTTGTGGCCTCCAAAGCAAGTAATTTTCGTGTAAATGAAACTAATACTATCAGCTTTTCTGAAAGTCCTAGCATAAATAAAATAAACAATCAGAACTGCATTCTGAATCATAATTCAGTGGCTGTTACTGTACAAAGAGAAAATAATGATTTAGTATGTAATGATGCTTCTACTTTGGATTCTACTGTTGAAAAAAATGCATTAGAAACATTAAACAAGGATTTAACAGATCCCTGTATTGAAGTTATCAATGATGTAAATAAGATATCAAACTCTGGCATCCCTAACAATGAAGAAACTAAAAGTTTATATGAGGGAACCAATAAAAACTCATCTATTCCAACATTTTACATAAGGAATGAGAAAGGAAATCAAGATTCATATTTAACCAATTTAAATGGCAAATTAGAAACTGCCAATGAAAAATTTCAAACAACCCATCCTAATGAATCAAAGGAAAATAAGTCTGTTTCAAGTCCATTAACATCTAGTGACTGGTCCAAAGGATTACATCCTGTTGAAGTTATTCAGGTAACTGTTCTTTTTTCTGTTACTTGAAAATATTTTAATTGGAATTTTATATTAAGAGTACTTTTTATGCTATTAATACTGAGACCTATAAACATATTTACATTAGTAGAGCTTATTAACAGATCAGATTTTATTGTTAAAAACTTGAATTTTTTATAACAGATTAAAAGTAGCATGTGATATGTCATACTTTGTCTTAAAATATTACTCAGTTTAACTCTTTTGACTTAATTAATTACATTTTTGTGATAATATATATATATATAGTGCTCAAGTATTTCTCTCATGTATAATTTTAATATTTTTTTTGTAGCCTGTAGCTGTACTAAAACCCAAAGTAGTTGGAACTGTTTCAAAAAATAATGAAGATGTAAATGATATTGAATGTGTAGATATACAAGCACCTTGTGAAACAATTTTGGATCAACGAAAAATAACACCATTTGACTTTTTCTGTCGGAAGTATAGGCTTGAGGGTATTATGCTGTATTCATTTGTATGATAAAATATATTTAAAAGAAATCAATCAATTTGTGTGATGTATAGTGCTGAATGAAAAGTATTACTGAAATAGGAAAAATACAAGCAAATAAAGCTTTTTATTTTTCATGCTATTATAAAATCTATTTTTATACTAAAAAAAAGGATTTTTTAGATGCATGTGATTTAAAAGCCCTAAAAATCCTTGTTTTATTTAGATTGAGTATATTTTGCTTGATTTTTCCAGCTAAAAATTAACTTTTTAAAAACTTTTTATTATTAATTATTTTTATGTCTGAAACAAAGGTTACTGAGACAGGTTATTCTGTTGCTCATGCTTATTATGTATTTTTGTAGAATATAAATTACCAAAAATTAAACATAAATCAATACAAAATAATAAAGTATGAGGAATAAATTTATTTTTTATCATAAATATTTATTCAGTATCAGAAAATGTTAATTATTTGAAATAAAATTTGTACTTTCTCTTTTATTTTATGATTCTCAATTTCGGAATATGAAATTTGCAGTTGCTTCTGTGAATCCTGATGCTAGTAATCAAAAGATTGCCCAAATATTAACTGAAAAATGGGACCATTTGCCTCCAGAAGAAAAAGCAGTTTTCAAATGTATGGTTTCCAAAGATTATCCCAAGTATGTGAAAATATTAGCTATCTTATATAAGAGCTTAAATGATGGATGGATAATTTATTTATTTTTTTATATATCCAGTCTTTTATCAACTTCTTTATATGATTTTTTAAGCATTGTTTGAAATACAGCTTTGTGTGTTGAAAGATAAACATTGAAATAAGATGTTTTAAAAGACTATCATATACTGATTACCTGAAAGTTTTTGTCATTTAAAAATAAATTATATGAAGAAAAAAATATTCCATAATATTTTATCTTGTGATTCTTTAAATTATTTTATAAAGTATAATGCTGGTATATTAAAAAAAATACATAGTGCATTTAAGTTGTATATATGAATTGTTTTATATATATATATATACTGAAATAAAATGAAAATTTTTGTGGGAAATAGAATTGATTGTTGGAACTAAAATTCCATGCTCTCTTACACTTTTCAACCCCAAAATCTGTTATCATAATTCCTGTTTGGATATTTTGACATCCAAGCTTTTTTCTCTCGCTCACTGCCACATTTATAACAACATTCTAGCACTTTACATTAATTTAAGTCAAATTTTGGCATTCAAAAGCATTTATAAATTTAAATAAAGAAAAATTAAAATAAAAAATTCAATTTTATGTAGTTGTAAGCTACATTTTGAAATCATCGCTTTTATTATGAAATATTTAATAAGTGAAATTTGAAACAAATATTACATAAATATTAAAATTTTCAAAAAAAAAGCATTGAAATTAAGATAATTTATTTTACAATTCAGCATCTTTGTTCTGTATCAAAACTTTATTTAAAAACAGAATTGAATGTTTCAGAAGTACCATAACAATAGAGTTGAATGATTATACTCTTGGTAACCACATTTTTGTTTGTAAATAGGTTTGATTTTCATTGTTTATCTCTGCTTGTATAGACATTTAACATTGTATAAAGCAACTTTTCCAAAACCAGGATTCTGCAAAACATTCTTAAAAGTTCCCACAAGAAACAGAGAAACGACATGCGCATCATAAAAAGGAAAACAATTTTTTCTTCAGTATTGTACTTGAGTTGAAGCCCAGTGGCTGAGTGGTAGTGTATCGCTCTTCCATGCCACAGGTCCGGGGTTCAAATTCCAGGCTGGGCAAGGTTGACTCAGCCTTTCATCCCTTCAGTGGATTGATAAATGAGTATCAAGCTTGTGTGCTTGGGAACTAAACTCTGCATGCACCCCAGCGCCTAAGGTCATGAAAACTGAGATAGGTAGTAGGCCTTGGCCCTCATGGGCTGTTGTGTCACTGAATTTAGTTTATTGTACTTGAGTAACTTTGCTATGGAAAGGGGTGGACTGTGTATGCATCAGTATTGTAAAAAGTGTGGAGTATTTTATGGTTGGTAATTTTTTATTTTATCACATTATTAGTATTCTATTTGGTTTTTTGTCCCCTTCATTTTTTAAAATTTTATAGATTTTAATGATTAAAATTTGACAATACTTGAAAACAAACAATATTGGTAATTCTGACGAGACTAGTATTGAAGGCTTAGAAACTCATATTGAAAGAAGATGTAAAAAATTGTAAATGAAAGCTATTTATCAATGGGGTGTTCATGGACTGGTGATCTAGATTGTCCCCTTCCAGTGTATTTCATTTATGCTAAAAAAACTTTTGAATACAGCAATATGACTCCCATAATATACAAATGTCAGAATCTCTGGATTTAAAAGAAAATTAAATTTATGGAAATATCATGTTGTAAAAGGGAATCCTGATATATTTAATATTGTTACAAATTTTATGTGTAATGAATTTTTAAAATAGTGTAACTAATTTATATCTTGATGTCTAATACACTTATGTTACTCTATTCTGTATTTATTTTATGTTAAAGTTGTAATATTTGCTATGACGCAAGTGGATTTTTCTTGAAAGATTTTTGTTGCTCTAAATAGGGAGTCGCTCACTGAAACTTAGTTATGTTTTGACTGTGAAGAGTCGACCAGCGATTAGTTGTTACTTCGGCTGTTGTGTAGGATGAGCGAGTGCTTGTGAATAATCTTTTACAGACTTGTATTTTAGACACTAATAGTTGTGTCTCAGCGCTGTAGAAGATGTGAAGGCTTTCTGAGATTTATTAAGCAAATTTGAGTACCTTATCTTGTATTCCAAGGATTGTTTTTCAACAATAAATTTCCATTGCTCCTGAACTGTCTTGTTCTTTGTGTCTGATTTGCTTAAAATCCTCGAATCCCAATCTGCATAACAATATATTGCTGAAGGGACTAAAAACAGAAAATGAATACCAATAAATTTCAATGATAGTGTATCCCACATAGAAGAATAGTCAAAGAGAATTTATTTATTATTTTCTCTCCCTGTACACACAAAACTTTACAATTGGATGAGAAATCCATTCTCTTGTACTTTTGTTCCCCGGAAACTAACTTTAAAATTAGAACATGAACTTTGAGTTTACAATCGAATATGGTTCATTAAAAAAAATAATTTATTCACATGATTCTGGACAAATTCTGATTTTCCTTTGAAAGTGAATATCCAACAATTAATTGAAAAGCTGTTAATATTTTGCTGCAACATCATATATATATATGAACCGGCTTTTTCTTGTTTAATATGTATTAAGGGTAAAGAAAAATATTGTCTTCTTTCTGCGAAAGATGAAATCCACTTATGTATATCGAAAATTGGATCTCGAATTCAACATTTATATTCTAAAAATAGACGCATCTTTTACATTAATATTTATATGAATTGTTATACTAAAAAATATATTATTTTTCTATAACTAATTGTATTTAAAATTATATCAATTTTATGTAAATGGAATTTTTTTAATGACAAAATGATAGTCTTTTTTTAAGTTATTGTTAAGAAAAACAATATGAAAAATACTATTGCACAAACAATGAGCTCTAGAACTTGAACCTTGTCACTAGGGTTCTATAAGAGAGAAAAGGTTGGGAAACACTGTTATGAAATATAGATCAACTCTCTATCCAAGTTAGCAAACAAAAGGAATTGCCCTGCTATCTGAAGCAGTTAGCTCTTGAAAGATTTAATAATGTCCCCAAGGATGCTGTTCATATGTACACGGATGGCAGTAAACTTGGTAGTGACTGTTCTGGCACTAATATAGATGCCACATCTATATTAGTTTTCGGGACCAGGAAATTAAAATCCAGAGAAAAAATCCGGACTCTTGCTCGGTATTTTGTTCAAAGCTTGTTGCAATTCTTGAGGGACTGAACTCCATTGAGTCACTTCCACAGCTACACGATATTTGGATTTTTTTGGATAGTAGAAGTGCCATCCAGCACTTGGCCAATTGGCATAACGTGAGGGATCGTACAGGTACAGACATCCTCAAGATACTAAAAAGACTTTCCCTTTCTTGTCAGATCCACTTCTAGTGGATCCCGTCTCATGTCAGCATTGCTGGGAACAAAATTGTGGACAGCTTAGCCAGGGCTGGTGCTGCCGAAACTACAATGCCTGCCACTCCTCTTACTTATTTGGAACTATTTTCAAAGTATAAAGCAAAGAATAAGGCCATTTGGGTGATCCCACTGCTGCACCCATGGTATCAGAGCAAATACCCTGGCGGCTCCTTGGTTCGGGGCAGCAGTAGAGGAGATCAAACAGCACTTACTCGTTTCCTTAGTGGTCATCTGATGTCATTGACTTTTGTCGATGGCATTAAACATTTCGAAATTTGCCATAAGTTCTTCTGCTCAGGCCTCCCCTGGCCACATTTTATCTTGTTTGGGGCTTACCAGGCAGGACTTGGTTCAAGATCCCCTATTGGTTTTGGACTTCCTCAGGGTGAATGGACCTGATCTAGCTCTGCTGATCTTGGGGATGAGAAACAACAACAACAACAGATCAACTAATTTAATTGTAGATTTTATAATGATTACAAAAAAAAATCCTTTGTACATTTTTTGAAAAATTTAAATGGTTTCATTTTCGCTATCTCGTCTTATTTTGTTACTTTTGCAACTTAAAGTGTCGTGTTAATATAGCCAAATTTTAGTCTGGGTTAGAAAAATATATATATTAATTATTCTTCATTATATTTCTAAAATTTATTCCTAATTTTATTTGTATTATATTTTAAGATAAAATATTTAGATTTATTTTAGAATAGATTTCAATCAAATATATATTTTGTCCCAGTAATATTTTTTAAACTTCATATTTCTATATTTCAATTTTTAAAAAATTTCGCACATTTTAACAAAATATGCATAAATAATAATTAAATATTAAAAACAGAAATTGTATTTTGCTTTTTTTGAGTTAGATGATATAGTACATTGCATTTATTTTGCTTGTATTTTCTTTCAGAAATATAAAGAACAAAGAAAGACTTGGAAAAACTGTTAATGAGAATCTTAATAAGATAAAGGATATCTCAAACCGTTCAAAGAAAATTGTACAAAAAAAGAAACATAGGTGCATTGAAAGGAATGTTTTATTCAGCATGCAAAATGTACAAGAATATAGCATGTCAAGTTTTAGGTAAATATTCTAATGTATTCAAATCAAGAATGGCTTTCTTTCATCATATGTGACTGAAATGTGACTTAGATTTAATCCACCAATTAAATTATTTTTATATTTTTTAAATTTTTTCTGTTTTCTTTTTTTTTTCTTTCCTTATGGTAGGTAGATTTGTTATTAGTATAGTATTTTAATTTTTTTTCTTAAAAGTTAATTAAATTTTTCATTCAACTCTTCATTTCTCTTTTTTTTTTAGTTCAGTGATATAGGGGAAGGTTGGTACCTTAAAACTATGCTTAACCCTATAGTCTTAATTACTAGGATTAAGAGTTTGTTAATATATTACTGTGATAATTTAATTTTGACCTTTTCTGCTTCATTATACTTTTATGTATTGTTAAGTATTAAGTTAGATTTCTTGCCATTTTGTTTGTAATTAATGATTACTTATAAATAGCACCAAAAAAATCATGGAATATCTTTTTATATATGTAGGAGCTCTTTTTTTTTTTTTACTGGGTTAATGTAGCAATTCAAAATAGCTTGGACTCAACAAGTCATTGGAACTATCATGAAAAAATATGCATTCAAGCTGCTTCTACAACTGTCCATAATTCCAAAAGTATTATCAGTGTAGGGTTTGTGAATGAGCTGACCTTTCGATAATGTTCAGAAATTTTCTCAAAACACAAATTGTTTTGATGTGGTGCATTATTATCCTGAAAAATCCCATTATAATTTGTGTACATGAAGTTCACTAATGACCTCCAAATGAATAGCTGTTACCAATCAATTTTGGTTTAGTTTCTCTAATCAGTGCCATGTAAAAACAACTCACACTATAATGAAATCATCACCAGCTTCCGCAGTGATTTATTGATAACTTTGGTACATGACCTTGTGGATTCTGTGCCACACTCAAACTCCATCAACTGAAATTACCACTCCTCATCTGAAACAACATTTTTCTTATCATCTAGGATCCAATTGATATGTTAACAAACCCAGCAGAGAAGCTGCAGCTGATGGTATATTGTTAGTATCATGAACATGTTTGTTATATATTTAATGTTAATTGTTGCTTTTATTTGACTCAGTGTTGCTTATCTTGTAATTGACTATTCTATGCAGACATTGCTACTCTGTCATTTAGTAGATAGGTTTAACCACTGTTTTATCCATGATAAGATGTAATACCTGAAAGTATATAAACTATAAACACACTGTTGATGCTGTGAATTGAGAAATGTTGGATTCCCAAACTATTTCCAAAATGGAGGGCCTCGTGTGTATAGCTCCAACTAGTAGTCCATGTTCAAAGTCTCCATTGTGCAGTTATAATTACATGAGAAAACTTTCCACGTGAATTATTTGAGTACAAGTAAAAGTTCAGAAAATACTGTTCATTTATACATTTCTTATGTGATACTACTGCTCTCTGGATATTTGTATCCCATCTGGCATTTCACTGTATTTATGTAACCGTATTTATTCAAATCTAAGCTGCCATTGATTCTAACCCACATCCCAAATTCTTAACACATTTTTGTGAAAATTTAAAAAGCACTGCAAAATGTTTTATCAATATCTGATATTTATGAAATTACAAAAAAATTCAAGTTGAGAATAATTAATTTATTTTACCAGTTTTAAAAACTTTAAATACATACATAAACTTGCAATTGCTCTAACTGTCAACAAATTTTTCCGCCTGATTCTAAGCTGCACCTGATTTTCAGAAGCGTTAACATTGGGGGGGAAGTGAAGCTTAAATTCAAATAAATACAATATGTTGAAATGTATACCTTTTCCTTTTAAAATCATTCTTTCACAAATTATTTGCATTTCCATATTTTTATTAGAAAATTATTCAAATAAATTAAAAGAGTTATAGGTTACACACTTTTTTTAATGCTTTTATTGAAGAATCCGTAGTAATTATTTTATTCGTTATTTCTACATAATATATTGTAGTTGGAAAAAAATACTTTATAATACTTAAATATTTGGAAATTTTTTTTTTAATGATTTAGACTTTAGATCACTTAAATTTAATTTTAAAAATATCTGGGAATTAAATGTTTTCATGCAATTTTTTATGTATATTATTTAAAAATCATTTAATAATTTTTTTTTTAATTTGAGATCTTACTTGCCATGGAACTCTCTTTTGCTTCCCACATAGGTATTATGCAAATTATTCTATGTTTGATGATAATTTCTATTTTTTTTTCTTCTCGTTAGTTCTACAAACCAAGATGATAAAAGCTTTAGAGTAATAAATTGCTTGGCACCTGGAATTTGGATATGTTTTCAAAAAAATAAATTGTATTTGTTGAATTGCTATCGCTTGCAAGAAGCAGTTATTTATCATAGGCTCTTAGAAACATATGAATTTGAGGCTGAACCAGTTGAATCATCTTTAATATTATCTGCTAGGTAAGTGTAACATCAATAAAAGTGTATTAGAAGATTAGTTATGAATATTTTTTCATTTAAAGTAAAGCACAGGAAATTTGGATATAGAAAATCAATTAATTTGTCATAATGTTAGTAACTATTCATCGAATTTTAAAGATTTTCAAATTATTATAGTATAAATATATTATTTATTACATATTATTATATATTTCTTTTACAACAGGCATTATTATTTGTAGCTTTTTCTCTCCTTGAATTGTTATTTAGTCATAAGATATTTTTCTTCAACATATAATAGGAAATGTATATTCTTTCAATAATGTATTGGTGAGAGGAGAATTAAACTTTCATGACTGTAAAATCCATTGTGTAACATGCACCTATACTTTCAAGCTGCATTTTTTAATTTTCAGGTATATACTTGCCACAAAATGTGCACCTTTTTTTTATGAACAAACCTGAAATGTATGTGTGCAATGCTCTTATGTTTTGAAGTCATTTATTCTTAGTATTATTCCAAGCTTTTGAAAAAATAGTATGCTTTTAGTACTACAACCCTTTAAGTTCATAAGGACTTTTCTTTTAAATAAACAGTATTTAGATACATGTCGAAATCTAATTCTTTTATGCTAAATCTATCATTTTTATACTCAACGTATAACCCCCATGCAACTATAAATTTCGATCTTGTTTTTCGTATTAAAAGTGTGCATTATATGCCAGATTTTATGGCATATATTTAGTTATATTGTGGGTTGATAAATGAGTACCAAGCTTGTGCTTGGGGACTTGAACACTGGGGCTCTTGCTTCAGACTGACCACTTGATCAAGACATCTGCTCATGCACCTCAGCGCCCAATGGTCACATATACTGGGATGGACACAGTAAGCCCTGGCCCTCATGGGCATGTTGCGCCACTGAGTTTGAGTTTATTTAGCTATATTAATTTACCTTTCGATGATGGTTTACAGATTGTTTCTGAAAAGTTAAATTACTATTAATATCTTGTTAATTGAAATGTATGCATTAATATCTTTTTTCCAAAGGCTTTGAGCACAAGACTAAAGGTAAAACTATTCTGACAAACTGTAAAATGTTATTTATTTTCCATAAAGAGTTATATTTATCTTAAATTTATTCAGTAACCAAATGTTTTAGTTATTACAAATTGAAACTGTAAATAAAGTCTATAAATTAACATTCCAAATTTTTACACATTAAAAATGTGTTAGCTCTAAAATTATAAATTCTATTATAGTTTATTAAGTATGTTTAATGTTCTGTCCATTTTTTAAATGATTATGATTTATTAAAAAGAAAAGACATTTTTTTAATTAACATATTTAATAAATAATCAATGATTTTTAAAATGGTTATTAAATTTATGCTACACCATAATATTTTGAACTAATCTAGTTTTACCTTACATTTTTTTTTCCTTGATATGCATTTATTACCATTATTAATTGGATTCTTTTTCTATTTTTTTTTTCATTTAAATTATAAAATTAAATTTGTTTTTTCTTTAGCACTTTTTAAATGCATTAGGTTTTTAGTAAATTTAATGAGAGAGAGATCACAACTAAAATAATTTACTTCATTAGCAACTGAAATTAATCATCTTACAGAAAAAGATTAAATTCATATGATTAATTTGTATTCTTTTAAATTAAATGTAAAAGTTAATGGTATATTGACATTTTTAATTGAATTTTTAAATTATTGTGCTATTTTGTGTGTTTGTAAAATTATTAATTTTCTCTTTTAGCTCATTAGGTAATAATGCAATGGATGTTATATTGAAGATGGACATAGTAAACGAATTTGGAAACGAATTTATTATATCAGATAAAAGATTATCAGCCAATGGGTTTAAATTGAAGATTTTACAGGGTATTTTTCAAAATAAAATTTTATTACATTAAATTTTTGAAAGGTATTTTCTCTCTCTCATGGTGTACTACCTCTTTTAGATTACCTAGAATTGTCTTAGATCTTCTAATCTTCTGACTAATTTTTTAAAAAAAACGTGTATAAAAGAAAGTAATTGGTTTATTTTAAAAAAAAATTAATTACCTTACATTTTGCTAGAATTTATCATAAATCAATTTAATGCCTTTAGGCGAAATCTTTTTCACAAATTAATTTATATAATTCAGTCATTAATATTTTTGCTGATACTTAAATAATTGAAAATCATTAATGTAAAACATTAATTGTATGGAAATGTAGCAGTAGTAAATAAATTGAAGATTTTATTTGAAAACAGAAATATTTTGTATCATCTTTTATCAATCATGTGTAATTATTTTTAATATTTATTATGGTATTTACTGCTTATATTTGCATAATATTTACTTGTAACATTTCAAATTATATTCGTACAGATTTCATATTGCCAAACAATGTTTTTGAATTAAGAATGTGTTACAAATATTGAGTCTCAAGTCTGTTGATGTTTAAAAATAAAGGAGATTTCGAAACAACTTTTTACTAATTAAAATATATTATTTAGTCTGATTTCTCCAGTTAAAATAAAGAGACTACTAGATCATAATGTAAATTTATTTCGATTTTCAATAGCTTCCCTTATTTTTAGTAAATGAGTTTAATTCTTTTTAATGTTTATTGCTATTGATGTGTTACTTAAAAATTTGCAGCAATATTTCACATTTGTTAAATAAGTGTGAAAGGGGATATAAAAATAAAATTGCACTGTGCCGTAAATTTCTAATTTCAAATAATTTGTATTTTAGTTCCTTTGTAATAAAATTTAAAGAATTTCATTCTTTTAAAAACATTTTGACTTCCGTTAACTGAACTGTATATATTTATAATATATAAATTTTCTATAATTTTTTATTCAATTCATTCTTTTTTATTCCTAGGAAATAATGAAGTTCAAATTGAGGTGATAGGCATGACTAGAAGCATGGCATTTTATGGTGTTCCAGATTTGAAAGAAATTCTTGACTATATTAAAGAAAAAAGTATTAATGCAAAATTATCTGATTGTAGGCCTGGAAAAGCAGTTTTATACCTGCAGGTATAATTGAATTAATTTTTAAAATCGCAATTTTGCAAAGATAAAAGACAAAATTATGACTATTTTTTAAAAGAATAGAACTATATTTTGCTTTTCTAAATTATACATTTTTGTTGAAAGAGTTTTTTTTAATTGTTGTTGCAGAGTTAAAAATGGAAAATTATGTACGTGTAAAATACTTGATTATTCAATTCCATTCATCAACATCAGCTTATCATTAGTATACAAGTAATCATATATCTGGTTAAGTACAGATATATACTTGTCTTTTATGTTTGTTTGCTTGTATATCAATGTGGTAATCCAAATATACATTTTTATTAATTTTAGGACTTGTTAAGGAGGAAAAACAAATAGTAAAGTGGAACTATGTTGTAATATCTCCTAATCTACATTGTTAAATTTATTAGACATAAGACCTAGGCAAAAGAAAGATTGTTTCACAGAAATTTTGAAAGTCATAGCAAAACAGTATTAACTTTCTGTAAAAATATAAATAAAATTTTTTTTCCTTTACTATTTATGAAAAAAAAGTCATTCCTAGCATCCACAAAGATAGTTAAATGTACTTTTTGCTTAAATTCATGCAACTGCTATCTTTTTGATGTAATGTAATAGAGAATCAATTATAGTAAAACTAATCAATTTTTTTACTAATTATATTAATCTATAATTCTTTTTACAAAAAAGTTTTTTTTTTTTTATTGCCACTTTAATCTGCTGTTCTCTATGCTTAAATCAGAATATTACCATTAGAAGTAGCGTATTTTTTAGAAAAATTTTTTGTGAATACAAACAAAATCCTCTCTAACTTCTAGTCTCTCTTCACAGTAAAAAAAACATTTGTTTTGCATAGTTTAAGAGAACATAAAATTATGTGATAAATAAGCTTATCTCAAATTTATGGTGTTTGCTTAGCTTGTATCTTTAAGTATGTGACTGTGGTATCTGAGTGGTCATGGTCACTAACTTGTGGCTGGCATTGCTAATGTCTAGTCATGGGTTTGAATCCTTATGCCACTGAAGATCTTTTGTGTAGAGGTCTATCTCATGGGATAGAAATATCTGTCAAGGATCACAGTCCTTACATGAATTGATGTAAAAGTTTGGAGAGGTGAGATGCCAAGGGTCAGAGGTATCGTTTTCATCACTTGACTTTGATTCAAAATTGCAAAGTCTTTCACCAATAGCCTATTTAAAAATGTAACATTGACAAACAATCACATTCTTTAAATACATATGAATGATTCAACTCATTGTAGATAGATACACATGTGTTTATCACTAAATTTTATTATGAGTTAAAATTCCTTAACTTTTAATTTGTAATTACAAACTCAATATTTTTACAAAAGGGTGAATTGTTATTTAATAGGGAGAAGCAGTTCGAATTGCAAGACAGAGTGCTACTTCAAAGAAGATTGAAGAAATAGAAGATCTTGTAAAAAACATTGATGCCCTTCCATCAGAGTTGTGTTTGCATTCCAAGCCTTTTCTCAATGAGCTTTATACATTTGATACTGATTAATATCAGTAATTGCTATTTCATTTGTAAATGTATTATAAATAGCAAAAGCACGATCAGTAATATTTAATGTTTTTTCTTATGTATATTACTTGTGAATATACCAGATTTAGACAGCTAATTTAATGTAAAACAAAACAGAATGAATTATGTCTACGTTAATTTGAAATTTCTTTCATTATTTTAGTGAACCATGTATTTATAAAAATATATAATTTTGAAATTATTTTAGACCTTTAAAAAGCACCATTTGCTTTGTTATTTGATGTGGTAATAATCCTTATTTTGAATACCCATACATATTATTTATAGAGCTAATAGTGTTTAAACAATGACTGACATATCGTTAACAAAAAATTAAAACTGCTAATCGTTAAAAATTAAATATTTTTTCAGATGTAATCAAAGAAACCTATAGTTAAAAGTAATTATTTATAACATATAGGAAGTAAATTATGTCAATGCATAATCAAGTTTCCCGTGTTAATTGAATTCTTGTTATTTAATTTCTATAATTTGTAAGGTGTATAATATTTCCTATGTAATGTATTTCTAAAAGAGAATTAGAAGTAAGAATGTAATTTAGAGTAATATGAATACTTCTCTTTTTTTTTTTTCCACAATGATTTTAATCTATTTATTTTTTGAAATAACTTTTTTTTCTTTGCCCCTAATTATTGGCATAATTCTTTAAAAATTTTGTTTTTTCTACCATTTAAACTGAATTTTAAAAAGACACAGACAAAGAATTACTGCCGGGAAGATATTTTGTTTTATATTATTTATTAAAAATATTTTCATCAGAAATAAAAATTAGCAATATTTAAGGGTTAAAAATTATTTTTTAATAAATATTAAAACTATTGAGAAGGCATGGGGGCTTCACTTTTTGCATGTATTGGAGTACCTAAAGGTAATCCTCTTTTTGGTTCATAAGGTGTTTGGCGAGCAATCATGCGAATACAGTCTATAATTGGACAAACAGAGACACATAATGTACAGCCTGTACATTGATCTGTGACCTTGGGAAAATGAGTGACTGGATCAAATGTTATGGCTTGATATCCAGAGTCATTGCAGGCCATGTAACACTTTCCGCAATTGATACACATGTCCTAGAATTATCAGTTTTGAAAATTGTATGCAATCAGATTATATGAGATCACTTTTTACACAGTTTCAGTTATATTTAATAATATAAGTAATTTTTTAGAAAGGAATTAGCTATGGCTACTTTTGATATTTGGTTGGTGAAAACTTAGTGCGAGATTTTTTTTAAATAGTAAATATGCAACGAAAGAAATTATTTTGCTGTATATATAATCGTTAATCTTATGTGAAATTGTAATAATTTCATAAAGGTAAGCAATAAATAGAAATATAACAAGACAATATCTATCAAAATATGATGGCCACAGCAGTATAATTTCAAATTCTTAGCCTTAGGAATAAAAATTGTAATGTTAAACATAGTTTTAAGGTCAACCAACCTTCTCCTATATTTGTCTATGCAACTGTATTGACAGCATGAGAAAGTAACATAAAAATAAGCTTCTAAAAATACTCTTAAGATTATAAACACAATATTAAATTGATTATATGTTTAAAAAATTATAAGGTAAGTTCTAATACCAAATATCATGTGAAAACATTAATCTACATACCAAAAACAGAAAATCTAAATAAATATAGTAAATTTTTAAGAAATTCAGATGTGCATATCACAACACATGAGTAAAACAAATCCTTTCAAAATCAAAATTGATAAAATACTTTAAAACAAAGTATAATTATAGCTAAGAAAACATGAAAGCATTTAAAATATTTATTGAAAAGAAAAAACTAAGCCACTTATTGAATTTATCCTTGCAAAGTAAAAATGAAAATCATCAAAAAATTAAAACCTGTGGCTACATCTTGTGAATGTATATGAGAATAAGATAAGCCAATATGAAATAATAATTAAAAATAATATTAAACTTATTAAAGATGTTACTATAAAGAACATCAAAAGGATATTCACGATCTAATCATAATGAATATTTTTTAATGTTAAATAAATTCTGTTTAAATTATTACTAACCAAAATATTGTTTCATTGTAAATAATCAAGAGTAACATTTTTATAAAAAGAAATATGCATATTAGAATGCCAAAAGGGTCTTAATTATAAAAATTAAATTTTACCAAAAATGTTACTGTTTAATATATTTATTTTTCACAAAATTGCATCAATGCAATTTGTTTAAAGTGAGTTGCTGTTTCTTTTAATGATGTTCTCAATATTGATTTTTATCTCAATTATTTAAGAATATATTTACTATTTTTATATAAAACTATTAGATCGCCTATGTATTTTTTATAAAAAAATCGTTATTAATAATTTGACTACTTTTAAAAAAATGTAAATATAAATTAGCTGGACTGCTTGTGTTACAACTAAACAAACTTTTTTAATATTCGGATGATTTCCTATTTTTCAAAAAAGTGTTTTTAATTTAAATCTTTTTCATTATGATAGTTAAAGATAGGTTTAAATTTTTTTTAATATAAGTATTCATTTTCTATTGTATTGTTTTATAACTTTATGTTATTATTGTGTGATTAAATGTGCAACTTAAAACAGTCTTTTGAGATAGTATTAACGTTTACTTTTTACCTCATCTATTATTGCTACCACCTGTTGGGCTATATCTAAACTTGAAAAACTGCCTATGTGATCCAAAGCTTTTCCTATTACATCCTACAGAGAAAAGATGTAATCAAATGAGAAATTTAGCATAACTTATTAAGTTATCAAATAATCAGTTTATTTATGTTAATTAATATGCATCAATTTAATTGAAAGACAGAAAACTTATTTGTATTTTATTAAAAATAAAATTTTTACAAAGCACGTTTCATTATTAAAAATTATGGAACTTGCTTAGTTAAAATATAATTCATTATTCTGATGAATATGCTATAAATTTAATTATTTATTTGGGAAAACTTACCTTTATTTTTGGTATAGGTTTTTGAGGTTGACTTATTGATCTTGAAGATATAAAAGCATCATTTAATAAATCTTGATGAGCCTTTAATTCTGATATTATCGCTTGCTTTTGGGATAGGAACGTTCCAAAATTTGGCAATTTCTATTTTTTTTAAAAATCAATTTTTAGATCAATGTGTTCTTAAATCATTTAAAACAAATTATCAAAAAAATTTATTTGAAAATGTTAATTAACTTGTATATGTTAACTTACTTTATGTACTATACTTTCTATATCAACTACAGGTTTTCCTTTTTGTTGCTTTATTGTTGGAGGAGACTGTCCATTCCAGTTTTCCATGTGTGGTAATGTTTGAAAATAAAGTAAGGCTTGAAGTCCCATGTTATAATCATCAATCACCGTAAAATCCTGGTTTTGAACTGCACTGCAAACCTTAAAATTAGAGAGGTGTTTTTAATTTACCTTTTACCAATGGTGGCTAAACATAAAATTAGCTTTCAAAGTTAAAATAAGGTTTTTGTAAGATCTTTTTATTGTAAAATTGTATTGTGTATTAAGCATCATCACAGGTTGGCACTTGGCTTCTGTTCTGTATTGGAATGCTATATAAAAGTGAATGTTTTAGTAGTAACTGTAAAAAAACTTCGATTATTGTTTTACAATGAAAGGAAAGTAACTAATGTGTGATGCAAAACAATTTTTAGAAGCTGATAAAATTTTCACTAAGTAAAAAATATCAAAATGTAGAGAAAAAAGTGCATCCACTTAACTCTTTTTTTACACGGTAGATACGTTCCTCTGAAAACCGTGTAAAAAAATACATATGTGACTTATGCTAAATTTGGGAACATATTCCATAATTTTAAAAATCGTGTAAGATGAAAAATCTCTAATTATATTCACAAAAAACCGTGTAAAAAAGTAATAATAAAATCCATGTTACAGATTTATCGAACAAAAACAAATTAAAATTAGTGTGCACTGTGACAATTCAATCTAAAAGTATATACAACATATAAAAAGTCAAACTGAAATTAGGAATAAAACTATTAACAATTATTCATCGCTACTTAATTACAAGTGTGCACGTTTATTATGAACTGGATCAAAAATGCTATCATCAGTAGATATTTTTTATTCAAATGACGAATTTCGTTCGTTATTAACGGCCTCTGTTGGTTTTTGCTGTTACAACGTCTTAGGGGCTGTCTTTTTGGTGTTTCTCAAGCTGATTATATAATTCTTGATATCCTGCTACACAAGATTACGTAAAAATATTTTAATAGATGCTCTATGTGGAGATCATGAGTAATAAAATATTCTTCAATTCTTGTAGCAAATTTCAAGCTCTCGCGAATTAAATCAACTGTTAATTGCTGAAGTTTACCTCCGACTTCGCTAGTATCGACTTCTTTATTATCAAAAGCTGTCACACACACACAGAAACTAGTTGAACTCGTCCTTATCTAAAGAGCATGATCCCCAAAGTTTTTGGGAATTCGTGCTAGAACAAAGTTTCGAGTGAATTCGTTAAATCGTGTAAAAAAAAAAGAGTTGAGTGTAATTTTCCTAGAAAGCACACAACCCAGTTTGTCGAGTTTTATTTTAATTTTTCTTTCCGAACTTGTGAAATTTTGGAATTGATTACTATATACACTCACTTCCAAAAGTTAAACACGGAGAGGAAAATACTAATTTCTGGAAGCCAGTCAGAATTGAAGAGGATGCAATTCGCTGCAGAAGTAGATGGAAGTATGCAAATATGTTAGGTAACAGCCAATCGTGCTTTCATGTCAAGAAATATGCAAAAAGGGCAGTCTTATAAGAAGCCAGCTTTATGAAGGGTTACAGAAGTTGATTAGAAGGTGATTAAAACTTTCGTACAATTTGTTTTCAAGACATACGTGTTTCTATTACTTCCAGAAAACGAATGGAAGATTCTGAGCGCTGTTGTGCTGTGGGGCGCATTGAAGCAGGACAGTCGATCACAAATGTTGCTCTTTTCTTCGGCGTTCATCATTCTGTAATTTCACGTTTATGGAAACAATTCCAAACCACATAGACAGTTGTCCGAAAGCCCGTAGGTGGTCGCCCAAGGGTTACAACTCCCGCGGGAGATCGATATATTGCTATTGTAGCCAAGCGGAATCGCAGAGCGACCTCCACACGTGTGACATCTATGGTTACAGCTTCCATTGGTAAGGCTATATCTGCAGCTACTGTACGCCAAAGATTATATATGAATGGACTGTATGCCCGGGTACCTCGCGTTTGTGTTCCTCTATCCGTCCAATCAAGAGGGGTACGATTAAAGTAGTGCCTGGAACATGGCAATTGGACTGGGTCAGTGTCATGGCGTAAACAAGGAACACGCAATTAGCCCCAAAACATCACGCATTCCAAGGCGTAAGCATTATGGTGTGGGCAGGGATTTCATTAGGATACCGCACCGACCTGCACATCTTTAAACGGGGTTCTGTGACGGCTGTCCGGTATCGAGATGAAGTCCTAGAACCCATTGTGAGATTGTAAGCTGCAGCAGTTGGCCCTACTTTTGTTTTTATGGACGATAACGCACATCCCCATAGAGCTGGCGTCGTCGATGACTACCTGGAGAGTGAAGGGATTGCGCGTATGGCGTGGCCAGCATATTTGCCCGACCTTAATCCTATTGTAAATCTTTGGGATGCTCTCGGCCGTGCGGTATCTTCACGTTTCCCACCTCCAGCCACTCTTATTGAGCTGGAAACTGCTCTACAAGAAGAATGGCGATTGCTTAATTCTGCGGTGGTTGACCACCTAATTGAAAGCATGGTCAGAAGGTGTAAACTTTGAATACAGATGAGGGGAAATCACATACCCTATTAATGTCCTTTTTTTCATTTTACGCTGTTTATTTTCACTTTATACATAATTCTGTTTAAGTCTCCAGTATGACATTATCTAATAACTTACAAAAATTTAATATTGTTTTCATATCTGTATATAACTATTGATTTTGTTTTATGTATAAATATATATGCTACTTTACTGCCAAATTGTGTGTCAATCAAAGCAGTATTTGTTGATTTTTTTGCATTTTACATCTTCGTGCTTAACTTTTGAAAGTGTGAGTGTATATAGATTATTATATCTTCAAATCATTGCTTTGAATATATCATGTAATCTTAAACTAATCAGGTATTGATTCTAGGAATTATATGCTTTTAGATAAGAAAAAAAAAGTGAAAGCTCGAGGAAGGCATTTCTCATGTTGTTAAAGTTTCGAGCATTTTTATGTGAATTAACACAATATCTACATAATTCATAGCGAGTTTAAAAAAGCATCGAACATATTAAAGCCATCTGCATGTGATTGACAGAATTGCATGTTAGTTCAATGGCGTACACAAGAGTGGAGTATGGGGGTTCAACCCTTTCCCATACACTAAACGATTTTTTAATTTTTAGACTGTATCTTGTTTCAGTGAATTCGTGTTTGCTTATATATTGGATTGAAAAATTCTCATATGCAATCCGTGAGTAATACATATTAAATTTGGGAATTATTATATAGTATATTAGCAAAGAGAGAGGGAATTGTGAAGGTTAGAACCTGGTACCTTCGGATTCGAAACCGAGTAACTTAACCACTATACTAAGACCATATATAATCACCGTAGTACGGAGGTTGATACTGGCTTAAATAGATACCACCGCTACACACTACCCTGCCAGTGAGTCGGCGAATAGGGGCGAACGAACGCGATGCCATAGTTTTTCCTCATTTTGTTTTTGAAGACTTTTGGTTGCTCTTGTGGCAGATAGATGGCACCACGTCTGCTCTGTGAAGGTTGTATTACTTCAAAGTTCAGCCAGGGTCACCAATGAAGGTTAGAACCTGGGACCTTTGGCTCCGTAAACCGTGTAACTTAACCACTATACTAAGATGATCACCGTAGTACGAAGGTTGTTACTGGCTTATATAGATACCACCGTTACAGTTGTAAAATCGAAAGCTTTGTGATGGGTGATATTCAAGTGGAATCTTGAGTTCAAGGTTCTAATTCTGCCAAAAGTCCTAAGCGGAGTAATGGAAAACTATTGCATACTGGATCTCAAAAACCTTTCATGGAGTGACGTAAAAATCTGAATAGTAAGAAGTGTTAGCTTGTGTGTCATATAATCATAGTTTAAAATGATGAAGCCTCTGTGATGCATTATTTCTAGTAAAAATCAGAGGCCTTGCTGCCCGTATCAATGATACGGGGACCAAAAATGCATAATCAAAAAATCGTTAAATGTCAAGGTGCCCCAAAAAAGAGAGCCCTAGGAATTTTGATACAGAGCCCACTCAGGACCGGCTACGTCAAAAGTACAAATCAAAAAGGACTTAATGTATACACTGCTGGCCATTAAAATTGTATCACCAGAAACGAATGATCTGACGAACGTCAAAATCCCATGAAGTTGGGATATGAAAATGATCAGTATTTCAGTGCATTTGAACGCCGCAGGAGGGAGAAACGACATCTGAAGCACAGCATCAAAGAAAAGTTGTAAAGTGGATTTCTAATTCGGAAAACGTTTGTGGTAAGGTCGGAGTTTGTGTTATATGTGTTGCGTGTG
The DNA here is from genome assembly GCA_019973955.1 of Trichonephila inaurata madagascariensis. Classification (NCBI taxonomy): domain Eukaryota; kingdom Metazoa; phylum Arthropoda; class Arachnida; order Araneae; family Nephilidae; genus Trichonephila; species Trichonephila inaurata. Next base: position 395,356 of record BMAV01007315.1, read on the forward strand.
CTCAGAATATTGTGTTATTCCTCGAACAAGAAGAAATGCTTACCAGTAAGTGTAGTTATTCGATAGAGGCCGAATCGTTGCCTGTCGAGAGTGTGGATTATCGTTCCGTGATGTCTCTCTTCACACTGGTCGAAATCCAACCACTGTCACACGAATATAAAACCAATGGGTTGCCGAGGCTCATGCTGAATGGCATGCTGGATCTCCACGCCCTCCCATAAATAACGCCCGAGAGATCTGACATATTGTAAGGTCAGCCCTGCAAATCCGTACAACATCACGGAATGTTAGTGAGGAAATGGGCATGTTTGCAGCCGCGTAGACTGTCAGAACGGCGGTTATTTCTTCGGCTTCCCTTAACAATGCAGAAGGGGGAGAGAGAATGAAGGGCCGAACAATAAAACTGGACATAGGCGGGATACAATGTCGTCTTTTCAGACGATCCCCGGTTCTGCTTGCAGTATTCTGATGGTCGCATACGTGTCTGGAGGCTCCGAGGAGACCGCTCGTGATGATTTGGGCAACCATTGGTGTCGACACACACATCTCTATTTCGGATCAACGGTATTTTGAACGCAAATAGTTATATTTGTAATATCTAACGTCCAGTGGTTGTGCCCTATCATCGAGCACTGTCAAACGCCCTCTACCAGCAAGGAAATGCAAGACCACATGTTCTGACCTTCCTCGATACACAGGGCATTCTAATTGTTACCCTGATCAGCATGGTTTCCAGATCTGTCACCCATTGAAAACATCTGGTCTTAGGTTGCCGCCAACCGTCTCCATCTAATATGGTTGATTAAGTGTTGTGGCACAGCCTTAAAGCAGTATGGAATGTGCGATTTGCTCATTTCTGTCATCCAATTCAACTCCATGCCTAACCGGGTAAGGGCTTGTGGTGGTGCGATATCTATATGACCTAGTACCAATATCACGCGAAGACGATCGTTTTGGCGTGATTGGTTAAGTACTCGCGTTCGGTACGGAAGGTACCCAGAACGAACCTTCCCTCCTTCAGGCTGTTTTAGTTGCCAGTGGTGGTAGCTGTTTCTACTAATTTCGCACCCCTGTAAGCCCCTCACACACACACAACTGCTTGGAAATTAATCATTTTGTCTTCATGCCATACTATTTATGTACAAAAAATATCTTTTTTTGTACTTGCTTACTTTCATGGTGTTGCAATTTTAATGTCCAGCAGTGTATTTCAACATTTTAGAAGTTTTGAGACAAAATTATCAGGGGAATTTTATGTCGTCATCTGTTCTTAGTTTAAAATTAAGAGATTTATTAGTAGTGTTGAACCAGTGTTTTTCATATCTTTAAACTAAGGGAAACATTCACTGATACGAAAAAGAAGCAAGCTCCTCGAAACGTTTCCTAACAAATGAAACCGTAAAGTAAATCGTGCCTCTTTTATCTGCTGAAATTTTCATTCCCTGATTCAGACGGAAAAACATTTTAGGATATCACTGTAAAATGTTGAGGTTCAATTCAATTTTGATTGGCACGATGCAAGTAACAACAATACAACACCAACGATAGTACAAAATATATCAGAGTCGTTTATAAATAACATGTATAATAATTAATGAAATACACATATGGCGATATCTTATGTTTACCGTTCTAAACTTGAATTAGTTTTTTTTTAAAAAAAATTAGTAATTAAAAGTACATTGTAATAATTCAATTCACTCTAACCTGCAGAAGAGTTGCGCCAGCGTGCAAGAACTCCAGTGCAGCATCAGCAGAATCTATGCCACCCGTAGCTAATACTGGGAAACCGGGTAAAGCGTTGGCTATCGCAGAAACAGCTCTCAGAGCAATAGGCCTAATGGCATTTCCAGATACTCCTCCGTAAGTTGTCCGCTTTTCTTTACCAATTGCTGGCCATGGGGTTGCGTTACTCTTCAGATCCATCAGACCGGATACTGTGTTTGTCACTGTTACCCCATCAGCTTTCCCTATTGAAATAATTTCAATGATAATTCATTACTGTCATTATGTCCGGGTAGTAAATAAATCAAGTATTTATACTATTTCTGTGGAGTATATGGTAGTAAGTTCATATCTCTTAGGATACTTGTTAATCGATATTTAAAATTTGCATTCGTACTATGCAATAAATTAAGACGTTAAGTACTAAATTTTTCTTTTCAAAAATTTAAACTCTATAAGTTTTAAATTTTACTAAGCATGAAATTGGTTTTCGTATAAATCGTTTCCTGTTTTAAGTATTTTCAGTGGTCAGATCGGTTTAATCGGAGAGAGATTACAAGTTTATATCTATCTTCCAAAACAACACAATAATATACAGGAATCTCAAAAACGGAGAAGTTTTTACTTTATTCATTTTTGTGTTTCATAACAGCCGATGACTAATTGTGAAAGCGATTTATTCAATCCTCTTTGTTTTTGGTTGGGGTCAGTCAATATCAACGTCGCACTGTTCAGCTACACGAGGGCTTTTGGCGACGGACCTCGTAATTTTGAACCATGTTCAAGTTACGAGGACGACATCTGAGCTGGATCCCTCTCTCCTAACTACCACACCAATGGGAGGACGTTTGAGCTCTCGACAGATTTAACGTGCATCGCTGCCCTACACAGCGGGTATTTAGTGGTACTGTGTTCGAACTCGTGACAAGTCAGTCACGATCCGATACCTTGACCACCAGACTACCGTGGCCACGTTTTTGGTTGTGAACTTTTTTTTGAAGCTGCGGTAGCCGAGTGGTCATGGTCGTGAATTTTTGGCGAGCATTGTTTCGGCCAGGTTGTAGGTTCCAGCTGTATTATTACTAAAGACTACTTTGTAGAGGGGGCTGATGTGCATTAAATCTGTCGGCGCTTGCTCTTTGACACAGTGTGGAAGTTTGGAGGATGAAGTCTTAGCTCACTTGGCGAGGTTCAAAATTACAAAGTTCATTAACATTAGCCATCGTGTTACTTCTGAATTCAAACGTTAACAAAGCAATAAATCATTGTTTTTGGTATGTAGTATATTTTTTTCATATTTTTAATTTTCACAAAAAGATAATGAAGAGCATTCCTTGGGCTAAGTAAACAGCTTTTTTTAAAAATAGCTGAATATAAATATTTAGGGTAACTATTGTTTATGTATAGATATAAATTCGGTTACCTCTATGTGCTGCTTTTGCAATATGTATTATGTTAGTCACATTTGGTGTCAGTTTTGCAAAAAATGGTATCTTAACTGCTCTCCTCACCCATTTGCAGATATTTTCTACCAAGTCTGGATCCTAAAAAATAAGGTCATAAAAGATTTTTAAAACCAAAAACACATCTTGAAGTTAATAATGAAGTTTGCAGTTTATAAAATATCTAGGAATTATTTTAAATATTGTGCATTTTTTTAAATCAGTTTCACGTAGCAATTCATTACCTTGTGAATAAAACAATGAAACCCTTATTCTTTTGTACAATTTTAAGTTTTTTGTTTTACAATAATATAGTAATCAGATATTTTCAAAAAATTATGTTGTTATTATTGCTCTTAACAAATGGTGCTATTAAAATTGATATACAATGCAAACTGAAGGATTATTTTCAAGTGAAATATGTTTGTACAAGATCATTCCATATTTTTTTAGAAATTTTCGAGCGCACTGTTTAAAATAACGATCCTCGTGGTCTGTGATGCAAGAGTCATGGATCCGAATCAAAGTTCCACCAAATAATTTCATGACGAATTATAGGAACTGTTACGTATTAAATTCAATGAGGCCTCGTATTATTCAATTAATTGACGGGTTACTTATTAATGTCACTTATTAAGAATTACTTATTAAGAATCACGTAATTTTGAATCGCGTTCAAGTGACGTAGACGACACCTGAGCTGGCGGCATCATACTCTCCAAACTTCAACGCCACGCCAAAAGAGTACTTTGGATCTCGACAGATTTAAAATGCATCAGTCCCTCAACACGACTTACCTTCAATGTAATCAAGACTCGAACCTACGAATCGACAGGAACAACTTCGGCCACGAGATCGCGACTACGGCCACTTGGTGTAGCGAACATTATTCCGAAACCAGTTGATGACGTCAGAGACCAAGAGGGGATAGTGTTACTGCCCGAGGAAGTAGGGGAGAAAGGTTTCCTAGAATCCTGTTCCCCTACGTTCCGAGATACTCATCTAAAAAAAACATGCTTGAGGACCGTTTTAGGGTCCCGACTGGAAGAAGCAGAGAGAAAGAAACGTGAACATTATCTGATTCGTCGACAGTATATAACCCTCGTGAACCTCTAAAATGATATCAATTCAAAACCAAAATTAATTGACAAGTTTGTTCCATTGTGGTTGAACAAATATATTGATTTGAAAGGAAACTGGAATATTATGTAAAGCATGCCACTTTCTGTTTGCCTTAAACTCTATTACTTTATTTGATAATCTTCATTTTATTAAGTTTCGAGATTTAAAAAAAAAAACGTGATTTCTTTTCGTGATCCCGTTAATAATAGCAGAATAACCCTAATCGATACATTAAAATTTAAAAGTAATACACATAAAATATTGTATTGCTTTCACTCCACAGCTTTTAAGTCTAGCACTTGGTGAATGATGAGAAAATTCATGTTAGAAAAGAGTTGGCGCACGCAACCCGCACAAGTGACTGATCAGTAAATTTTTGCGACCGTCTATGTAAATCTAAAACTTCTCAGGTGCCTACTAGAGCAACGGTCGCCAAACTTTTTGACCTCATGGTACAGTAAATTCATAATTTAAATCCCACGGACCACTAATAGGATTTCTTAAGTGTTAAATACATTTATTAAAAAAAAAAAAAATGGTGTTCTAAGAACACATAAAATGTACCTAAACTAGTTTTATCCCAATAAATATCGAATAAACGGACATATGCACATGGTTAAAATTTAAGATCATACCTGTCTTAAAAAATCACCAATATACAGAAGAAAATACACACACAAACTTCCTTAATAACCCAACTATTATATTGAATATATTTTATATTAAACTCAATACGTCCGAAAGCCCACACCTTTAAATGCTTCAACTGATATACATATGCGACATACAGGAAAATGAAACATTAGAAGAGTGCGAAACGAGACGAGACAAAACATGTAGCTAAAACAATGCAACCATGGCGTTATTCTATGAAGTAGCGTTTTTATAACTTTTCACGTATTTTTATGAATTGAATTATGTTTCAATGCATCTTAAAACATAACTTAACGTGATGAGTAAGTATATTTCACACATTTTTCTCGCGGACCACCACTTTGGCAACCTCTGTACTAGAGAACCTTGAGAGGTCTTACTGGTTATATATATCTCCTCAAAATGCAAGCGCTCCACTAAAAAGAGTTCCAAAATAATCGTCCTGTAAGATGCCACTTTTCCCTCCCATAATGTTTGATTAAACTCCTTCCGTCTGAAGGAAACTTCCAGGTAGTTAAGGACGTTGTCGCTAGCAAATGACGTTGAACCTTTTTTGACTAGATCCTTTCCCACTTGGTTGATATGAGAAATTATCCATTCAACATGAACTATATGCTGTATAAAATGCCTTGCTAAAAGATATTTCAACGCTGATGCATTATAAAAATATTCGTCCTATATCCGAGTGGACACTTATTCTGGTGATCACGAACTCGTGACCAGCGTTGTCGAGTCTTGATGACACTGAAAACCCGCTGTGTTCAGAGGCTGATGCTCGTTAAGTCTGTCATGGTTCAAAGTTCTCGCATTGGAGTGGTATGGAGCTTAGAAGAGTGGGGTGCCGACTCAGGTGTCGTCCTTGGTGCGGTTCAAAATTGCGAGGTCCGTTGCCAATATCCTTCGTGTTGTTTTCAGTGGGAGGTTAATAAATCCTCAAAGAACTAAGACTTAGACAAAATATTTTATTAGAGCCCTATAAGAGCCTTAGAAAAATCAATCATCTTCCACCGAAAACCATTCATAACAGAATTTCATAAGTGAAAGTTTTTACTTCAAATCTGGAAGATGTTTCAGCTGGTATATCTTCAGGCTGAAAAAAAATTGTGTAAGCCACACGTTTTATTCCTTAAGATGTAGAAGTCTGTAAGCATTTCTCATGAATTAATTGTCAAAGTGATTGTCGTTTATTGATTGCGTATTCACTTTTCAAATATCAGTCCTCACTTTCAATTTTTAAGTATTTATTATTACGACACGAACATACACAAGAAATTAAATATTCATTAAAAAATTTCTATTATGTGGGTAGGCACACCCACCGAATTTGGGGTTCCACATTCAGCCAAAGTTATTTACAGACTGATTGAATTCTCCATCGATTAAGGGCAAATTTCCCTTTAGGGATTACTGTGGTGCAAGTCGCCACAGCGATCATCAAAGTATATTATTCCAGATAACATTTCCGAATGAAAATAGTTTGGATTATCCGTAAATTTGGACTTGTGCAAACAAAGATTGAAACTCAACTCCAATTAGAAGTATATAGTGGCATTAACATTAATACTTTACTATAAGAATGCATTAGATAACATTTTATTAATGCTTCTAAATCTTAATACCTTTGGTGGAAGGAAATAAAATAAGATATTTCTTTTAATAAAAAATGTTTACCTGGCCGCATGCCAGTCCCATTCCTCTTTCTCCCATTCCGTGAGGGCACGATAGATTCAATTCCAAGGCATCTGCGCCTGACTCCTAGTGATAAAATTCAATTGTATACATCTTTCATATTAAATAAAATATGGTAATGGAAAAAAATGCCGTGCACTCTTTCGTTATTTTATTCATGTGGCTTACATTCCACATGAAAAGAAATAAGATAGAAAATGTGTTTTTCTTTGCTTAAACGAATCATCTACTTTTATCTTGAAAATTAAATATTTTTGTATAACACTAAAAATGTTAAGCTAGTTCTTTTAAAAGTTGTGTGTGAATCGCCTTTTTTTCTAAAATTCTCTCTTTAGTTGGAGTTACGGTAGTTAATATATTTTAAATTTCTCTTTAGAAGATCATATATCAATAAAGTTCACACAGTTATTTTACTTATCCTCAGTTTTTAAAACTTTAAAAAACTCTCTCTTAAGACTTAATCATTTAAAAAATGCCTGTCTATAAATCAATTTTAAAACAACTCTTAATTTGTTTTACCATGCATAAATCTGTGCGGGTTATATTAGTATGTTTTATCTTAAAAATGTTGAACATGTAAGGTCAAAAATTGCAAAAAAAAAATTTTTATACAATTGTAATGATTATTGAAATACCCGTTAGTAAACCTTCGTTAATAATATTTATTCATGTAAAGTACATAAATTAAAAATTCTAATTAATTACATATACCTTGCAAATGATTTAATTTATAAATATTATGTAGTCACTTTTTATTGAAATTCATTTAAAAGAAACATAATACTTAAATTTAGTAAAACTTTAATTAAATTTCACTCACTTCTGCTAATTTTGCTAATTCTGTCCAATCTGCTTCATTAAAGGAACACATTATACTAGCTATGATTACCTGGAATAAAAATAAGACACAATTATTCAATCATAAATTTATCTATGCAAAAAAAACCCCATTTAAAATGCATAATTTACTAACAATAGAATAAACCTATTTTCGGAGTTATTACTAAAAATAATTATCGATTTGGCACGAACACAAACTGTGTGAAGCTTGTTGGCTCGTGGATTTCAATAGATTTCCAAACATACAATTTTATATTCAGCAGTTTTCTGTTTGAAAATTGATAATTGAACTTTTAACATATCTTCCGTTTTTACGAAGCAAAAGTAATCAAAATATTAAAAAATTAATTTTTTTTTTACCTTAACACTATTGTGGTGGTTTGCTTCTCAGTAATCCCTAAAGGGAAATATGTGTGAACCTTCCCTAACCGATGGAGGAATTCAATCAGTCTAACCAACTTTGGCCGATAACGGAACCCCCAAAATCGGTGGGTGTGCCTACCCACCAAACAGTAGTTTTCAATTTATATTTAATTGTTTGTGTGTCGTCATAATAAATTATTTAAAAAACCGGAAAACAATGACTGATATTTTGAATACGCGACAACTATATTAACCTTTTTATCAAGCACACACAAAAAATATTTACTTTTAAGCATCTTTAACCGATTTGTGGGGTAGTTTCGATTTACCCTCATCCATGACCACATTCTTGTTTACATTCTACTATCAACAAATAATATTTAAAAAACAATTTTAAGTCAATTCCTACTCAGGTCAACAAAGAAAAATTTTATTTTAGTTACTTTTCATTAAATAATTACAATTAATATAAATATGTATATACATATGACAGAATCAAAATATTAAGTGGCAAAATAGAAAGCGATTTTATTTTTTGGGCTCTTAAAGCTGAGTAAATATGAAAAGCCCTCAAGTCAATCTAACGATCGAATAAGGGGATTGAATTCACCTCCAAAAGTATTATTATATATGAATTTGAAAATTTATTTCTTAACCAGTCTTTTGGATAGTAGGACCAATTAAATGGTAAGGCTTTTTGTAGTTAAAATCGTTTTAGGGAGGAAATATAATCACACACATATAGAAAGTATTCATGTAAGTGATACTTAAACATTACTTACATGATCTGGAAAATCTTTTTTAAGCTCCGTTACGCTTCTGCACCAATAAGCTGTAGTTTTTTCGCTTATAAGTTCAATATTCAGAAAAGATCCTTGTCCCGGTCCATATGTGTGACCAGATGTAGTTCCACGAACTATTCTAGGAGATACATTGGTAACAATATCCTTCAAATAAAAAAAAAATATTATTCTGTGATTTTATTTTGTCCAATGTAAACTTTGTATAAAATCAGTACATTAATATGTAAGATAGTGCTATTGTATTCATAAGACTGACAAGGTGCCAACTTGGGAGTCTAAAAAAGTAAACTTTGTCGTATGATGTTTCACATAAAACTTGACTAAAAATGTTGAAGACAAGTCGGAAAACCTTAAAGAATTTCAGAAAAGGATTGATATAGTCTTATGTGTTCTGGATATATATTTAACTTAAAAGTAATAAGTGGGAATTTTTAACTTAGTGCTTAAAAGAAAAGTTTTTCACATGTATGTATAGTGATTATACATTAATATGTTTTGCTTATATTATACCCAATAATTATAATAGAATTTTACAAAAAAATTTTATCGAAAATTAAATGTATTTTTACAAAAAATATTCGAGGAAAGAAGTTTTAATAAATATTTATCATAATGAAATTTAATTTTTTTTCTGAATGATTTGAAGTATATTTTCTATATTAATAATTTCTGAATATTTATAAGATATTTATTTATGACCTGTAAATGAAAAGATATTTTATATTATTGTGGAATATTTTTTTAAAAAATCACTTAATTAAAGGAATAACCCTTTATGTACCGACGGTACTTAAAGTACCACTCTCTTTAAAATTACATAGAATAAACATTTTTACGTATATCCTGACGATACTAAGAAGAAATATTCCTTGAAATCCACTCTTCCAAGATATAGGGCAGCACGGGTTCTATGATGAGTATTTTAGCGGGGAAGGCGAATAGTTTTATAGCAGAAATTGCGTTTTCAGCGGATTGCGAAGATTAGCATTTTTGTCCCGAAAAAATACTTAATGTCAAAATTTAAGTGTCTTATTTTTTTTTGTATGTTAATGAAGACCTTAGAAAACGATTTAACTATTTATTTTAAGCGAACAGTGTATATAATTAATTTTACAGTTGAATATCTTTAATTAATTAATTAGCTCTAACGGATTAAATTTCCCAAAGTTGAGTATTTTGTTTACGTATATTCTTTAATTTTCAATGTAGTGATCCAAAAAGAGTATTTCATGAAAAAAACTGCAGTAAATCATAATGCGGTACATAAAGGGATAAAAAACGCATTTATTGTTGTTGAATTTTAACATAAATTACCTGGAAATATATTTAAATTGTAATTTAAATGTAAAAACCTGAAATATAATACATAATGTAGTTTTAAACAACTTCCGCAAGGATTTACCTTTTCCAGTGAAAATGTTTTAGTAAGTGCAAATCCCCATCCAGCTTCAAAAGCTCGCCTTATCATAGGACTACTCGTTGTAGGAGGAGCACTTGCCAAACCAAAAGGATTTTTGAATTTTATTCCGCATAGCTCGACACTCAGATCTACGAGATCTACTGGCGTGTAAAAGGGTGGTAAAGATGGTGCTTCTGGTATCTTTATATTATATAAAGACTGAAAAAAAGCGTTGTTATTTTAGTGAACAATAAGAAATTCTACAAGACGAAAGAAATTACACTAGTTGATTATTAAGGAATACAGATTGTTCCATACATTTAATATTCATTCTAAAATACTTCACAAAAATAAATTTCAATTGTTAATACGTTAAAAAAATATATAGAAGATTGAGGGGGAAAGGAAACGTCATAATTATATAATAGTGAACCAACTATAATATAAAAAATTGGATTTTAAAAAAAAGAGAAAAATTATATCGCAAAGTCTGGATGGCTATCTAAAGACGTCAATACTTTTCAACAAATTTAGTTAATAAATGCGTCCTTAAGTAGTATTCTCTGAATGGCTGTTGTAATGTGCCCTGAATATATGATTTTATCTACGTTCCTTTTTTAGAGATTTCAAACTACTTTTTGACTCATAATTATCACAATTTTGACAATAATCGACTCTCAATTTATCTGTAATGTCTGAATACAATTAAAGTAAATTTAAATATTTAAAAATATACAAAAAAAGAAACTTTCAAAGTTTACCACCTTTTACTTTGTTGAACTCCACCATAACCAAATTTGTTTTGCATAATTTCAATTATATTCACTTTAAGGCCAATTTCTTTCTATGTTCTATAAACTCTGGAATTAAATTATACATTAACTACTAAAAGTGCGACACACAATAATAGTTTATCATTGATTTAACCTTTCTGTACCACGAAAAGCTATGGATTTTGACATTAAATTGCATTATTTTATGTTATTTCTCGAGTTTTTATTTCAACACTGCTTTTTTTACTTATTCTTCGACGATAGGCTTGTATGAATTGCAGAGGCTTCCACTAATTATAAATGTTAGTATTAAAAACCAATGGAAATAGAAATATACAACGAATACAAGATAAAGTATTGGTCGAACTTTTCCTTCAAACTTAAATGCAAAACTAGCTGATCTCTTTGGTCAGCCAATCACAGTAGCTCCACTCGATACCAACTCATTCTAACTTTTTGCATCTAAAAATTTGCTCTCTAACTAGCACTCCTTAGCTGTAACCCCGACCACACTCCCATCATGAAAAAATTTTCTTAGTCATGATCTTTTCATCAATTTTTTACTTTAATTTATAGTTGTTATTTTATTCACATGAAAGTAATTCTTTTTATTATTGATTTACAATAGTTTTATATTTTTAAATACTATTTTTTAAAAAAAGGACATTTTGAGAGCGTTTTAATGTCGTCTGATATGTCATGAAAGGAGATGAAGGTTATGAAGAACTAAGTGCTTCCACCCCACCAAACTACATAAACTACACAATACAAAGTATAATCTTACTTTCGGTTAAAAATTCAAGTTAGATTATAATGCCCTATATCTGCCAATGCAGTTAATGTCATTTGTTTACAAAAGATTACAGGTGCACCAAATCAGAGTTGAAAGAACTTTACTTTTACTCATAGGATATAATAAAAAGAAGTAAATCTCAATATGTTTATTTTCTTTTGTCTCTTTTTCCTGAAACAATGTCTAAACCAGGAGAAAATAGTAATTTATAGCAAAAGATACGGTTTTGTACGGTTCACTTATTTCCATACGTGACCATCTCTGTATGTTGTATAATTTATACCAGTCCAGATAATTTACAGATTCTGTCATTTACCAAAACTACAAACATTCGGACGTATTCTTAATATATGTTACCGCTATAACTCGAAAGTCGTTAATGTGCACATTACCTAGCTCAGTGCCGGTTTATCCATTGGGTGCCCAAGGGCGCGGGTCCCTAAAGGGCCCAGATCAGTTGGACTTAACCAGATTTTCTGGTTATAAACTCTGATCTGCCTGTGCCAAGGGGTCCTGTAGATGCACTGCGCCCAGAGCCCGAAATGAGCTTAAACCGGACTGACCTATCTAATCTGCAGGTTAACTGATTTGCTCAGTTAACTTATGGAATCAAAAGGTTTCTGCATCTTACTCAGGTTATGTACACATTCGATCTCTTCACAGTTCAAAAATTTGTTTCTCTCATTTCTTTTCCCAACTACTTCTGCCTCTCCCTTCACTTTAAGCTCGCGTAATTTATAGTGAAATAGATCCAAAAGAGGAAGGATGAGCTATAAAAACATGTATTCTGCAACATCTATGAAAAAAATATGGGTTGAAGGGGAGAAAAATATGGGTATAAGATTGTAAAGTCAAAAAAGGTTTTGAAAAGCAAGCAAAGAAAATGTTAGCAATTCCTAATATAAAACACCCAGATATCGACGAGAAGATGCCACAGTGTGAATTAAAGTCCATAGAGACAGAACAAAAACTGATGCCCGCTCAATTTTAGCTGAAGTTTTTCGTGAAACAGAGGATGTTTATAAACTTAGTACTAAAACTAAAGCGGGTATTTTAAAACAATTGTATGCAAAATCTGAATTCAGTGCTTGCAAAGAGATTTTAACGAAAGAAGATGTCCCTGCTGTACGAAAGTAAATTTTCGCCAAACAGCAATAAAACAATCCTTTGGTGCTGGCCAGGGCTTCAGAAAATGTGACTGCAAATCTAACTGTGCTACAAATAGATATGCTTGTCGAAAAAAACAATTTCTAAGTAATTCAAGGGGCCGCCAATCTTGATTGCACTAGTAACTAAGCAGTGCAGGTGACGTAGCTAGGTATCCAAAAGCTCTGGTGCAAAAAAGAAAAAAATCGAGAGCTCTATCTTGGTTGGTCTTTATTCACTGCCGTAACGGAGAATATTATAGCCTCCCTGTAAAGTCAGATTTGGGGTCCCAAGCCGTACTTGGCGTTAGTCAGGCTATGGGTTCCTTAGAGCCCTGGGCCCCCCGCAATGCGGAAGTGTACGTTACGCCACTGGTTTTATCAAGTAAAAGAGTAAAAATATATTGGTATTATAAATATACAAAGCTACTTTAACATCAGTCATTTATCGTGCTCTTCAGAACATAGGAAAGCAAAACTACATACTACTTATACGTATGTGTATGAGTTTTCTTGCGTGAAATTTAGTTATTACCCAGGTTCGATTTGACACGTGATAGACAGAAAATGATACAAAAAATATGCATGAACAAGAAAATAATACAATTGTATTATAAGCGCTTAAAAAAACACTTCTGGGAAAGAACAGAGGAAGGGAGGGACAAAATTACATCAGTCTATTGCAGATAGGAATGGATTGCGAAATACTGAAACAGGAAAATAGCTTATTATGAATCATATTGTTATTAAAAATAAAATGATCAAGAAGAAATAGCAGCTTCATGTGTAGGTTTTTTAAGATGTATGGTAAGATTTTTCATGGAACTTGAAGTTTATTTTCAAGTAACGGTTAAAAAAATTGAAAAATATGAACTTTTTAATAAGTAAAGTTCACAACACCATACAAACAAAGGAAAGAATTTAGGGGAATTCCTTACAAGTTAGAAATTACTTTCAACTGAGTTGCCCTGATTTACAGTTATATTGCAGCCTTTTATATTTATATCTTAAATGTGGGAGAAATTATCGCAAATTCGGCTTGCTTGGTGGTCAGGGTCCGAGAGCTCCGGTACATTGTACCGCCTATCCCATTGGTATAGCTACGCCCCTAAACTAAGTACAATTTTATTGCAAATTATTTCTACACTTTGGTGGTAACATATATATTCGTATAAAGAATTTGATTTGTAACACTCAACGCCCTGTTAGAAACCTATTTTCGCACCTGCAGGTAGCTGTGTATGAACCAAGCAGCTGTTTTTCCGTCGTTGGTAGCTTCAACTGTTGTTTCCGAAATTCCGGCCAAATCCCCACCGCAGAACACCCACGGTTCTGAAGTTTGCATAGTATGGTAGTTAACACTTGGAAGACCATCTCCAGTCAAATCCAGTGGTGACAAAGCTTTAATAACTGTAAACAAAACAAAGAAGTTAAAAATTCAGGGGTTTTCTTAGATACAAATAAAAGAGCAACATTTGTTAATATTTGTGTTACTTAAAGTTATTCATTTCTAGAAGGGGCATTTTATTTTTAGAATCGTCATTATTAGGTTGTTCTCTTCTAATGCCAATAGATAAGATTGAAGTTTCAAAACTTTTTTGTGAGAAGTAAAAGATGTTATAAAATTATAATTTATTCTAATTTGTCTATAGTTTATAGAGTAGTACATTTCAGTAAATTTTTCATTTTTACTCTTGAATGAATTTAGTTTTTTCACTGCGTTAAAATAGGTTCTATATCTACTCTTTTATATTTTAATACTGAACATACTTTTTCCTTCATATGTTATAGTGAAACATTATGCATTTTTAAAATGAATCTGAAATTTAAAAAAACACATATATACAAAACAGCTGTGAGCTATAACCATACGAATTCGTATGTGTTTAAACCATATGAAAGATATTAATACTGAAACATTTTTCTCTACCTAAAAATGTGCCCAAATGTGATTCTTGAAATTAAGTAAAAAACACTTTTGAATTTTTGCTGTATTTTATGTACAGATATTTGGATAAAGAATAAAATTCCGAATCATTTTTACCCTTTCAAAAAAAAATTCAAGTTTATTTTGATTTTACTTTACGAGCACTGGTTGCATATTGTACGCACTATAGTAATAAAGAACAGAAAATTGTTAAACTGTTTGGCTTAGCCGACTAATGACTAGAAAGTGTTTTATAATCAGTGTGGGTGGTAAAATAAAGTTTTGATTTCACTAGAGACCATCTTGTAGATAACAGAGATTGCCTCTTAACTCTGTAACTTAACTTTTGATAAAACCATGTGTAACAGACACTCAAAAACATCTGCATTTCTAATATTGCAAAAGGGAGAGGAATAAAAAAGCCATATAAAATTTACTAAACAATCGTAAAGCAATTTTAATCTTTTTTTTTTAACTGCTGGAAAGTAAAGAGGTTGAATTTTTCCTTTTTATTACCTTTTTCTTCTTTCAGAGTTGATCCAAATGCTGATATAATAAAATTAGCTTTTAGAGTTACTTTTTGTTCTTCGTCAGTGATCCAGTTTCCTTTTTCATCTTCTTCGTTTCGACAGAATTCCATGGATTGAATTTTGCCATCTTGTAAAATCACTCGCTTTGGAGACAGGAATGGAATGAATTCACACTTTTCCTCTCGAGCTAATTCCACCTGAGCAAGAATTAACATGCCTTAGTTTTGAAAAGGATCAATTGAAAGATTGTTACTGTATATATAAATTTATTTTTTGTGTGTTTCAGATATATATCATTTTCTTAAGTTTAGATATGAAATATTTTTTTAAAAAAATTATTTAAATGTACTGCGAAGTTTTAATATATCAAATGATTCTCATAATTAAAAATAAATCTTCTAGAATCTTTTAAAGAAATCCCAATAGTTTACAATAGCCTTTCTTTAATTTAGAATATTAGAAATTAAATATTCGCCGCAGTACCCTAGTGGCCATGGTCCCGAACTAGCTGCTGGCCTTGTAGAGGAGTTCTGATGCACGTTAAATCAGTCATGGTTCTTAGTCCTCACGTTGATGTGGCGTAGTGTGGCAGTTTGGAGAGAGGGATTCCAGATCACGTGTCATCCGTGTCATTTGATTAAGATTCAAAATTACGAGGTTCGTCACCAATAGCTCTCCCGTTTCTTTAGAATGCAACATTTACAAAAAGAAAAAAAGTCAGTGTAATTTGAAAAGGGATTATAAAATCTCTCAAGCTACAATTTGTAACGGTAATGGTTATACATTTACGTGGAACCTTAGAGAAAGCTCTATTATCCCCTCATCATAATAAGTTG
The DNA here is from genome assembly GCA_019973955.1 of Trichonephila inaurata madagascariensis. Taxonomy (NCBI): domain Eukaryota; kingdom Metazoa; phylum Arthropoda; class Arachnida; order Araneae; family Nephilidae; genus Trichonephila; species Trichonephila inaurata. The sequence goes on from BMAV01007315.1 coordinate 411,397, forward strand.
AACAGAGAATAATTTGTTGAAGTTACATAAAAATAGGTCCACATTGAGTGCAGCGCTGAGGGGAGAGTGGGAAACCACTCTCCCAGTTGATTTAGTTTATGTATCGCTTTCGTAGGAAAGCGGAGAGAAAATGACGTCACATCTCCACGACAACAAAGTCCGACTTTCAACCGGCTGTCGCATATCATCGGAACGAGGAGAGAAGGGATAAATTTCTTTAATTACAAGGATTAAGAGAATATTATTTTTGAGTCCGTTACTTATTACTTCTTAAATAACTGCGTGCGATTATTGAAAGAAAATTTTAAGTAATCACTTGGAAGAAAGTACGAAAAGGTAGAGGAGTTTGAAATAAGATCATGAGGGGTGAAGTTGCCACACTAAACGCGATCAAAAGCTTGCATGGCGCGGGGGAAGGGAATAATTAGAGTGAGTGAAGTCTGCTACAATTTGTATCAAGTGACTCTTTTAGTACAATATAATAAATTTCTATGCACTTAAATTAGCTACTATACAATTAATTTGTTTTGATTTTAATTTATGTCACACTCTGAAGCAACCCAAGGGCGACTGACCTTGCGATTCTGAACCACGGGCAAGTGACGAGAATGACACTTGAGCTGACACCCCACTCTCCTAACTTCCACATCAAGCCAATGGTGATAGATTTAATCAAATAGATTTAACCTACGTCACCCCGTTTACACGGCGATTCTTCAGTGGTACTAACTATTTAGTTAAGATCGATTTACATAAAATCCTTACATAAAAATCTTTTAAATTAGGAAAAAATTACATTAATTATTTTTCTATTTCGAAAACTGATTGATTATGATGGCGTATTATTAAAAACATGAAAAAGTAAAGATATAATTTTAACTTAAAGATTATTTTTTAAAAAAATCGTAATTTTACTCATCTGTTTTTGTTGTTTGAATTTTCCATTAAAGAGAGGAAAGGGTTAAATCCCTTTAGTGAATATATATTCCTTTACCCCCCGATGTTTCTAGCATTTTAAGAATGTTGATAATATTTTCCGTTCTGTAACGTAGATTATATATATTATTTCTATTGAAAAGTGTTGATTCTTATCAAACTTTTTTTTTTCGTCTCGCAAAATATATTCTTTAAATAAATACATTTTAATTTTAATCATGAGAAACAGGATTTTCTAAAAACTATAATCAATTACCCAACATTCAAAATCTGATAGAACAAATATATTGTCTGCCCTTTCCATAGGTCTTCGAATTTGTACGAATATTTGATTTCAATAGGAATTTTTTGTGTGTATGGTATTTCACCTTTTCAATTTTACTACCTAAATTAATTTAATTTATTGAATTAACTTGTTAAAAAATAGTAGAAAAGATACACTTATTCGAATATTACCTCTTCGGGAACCGCTCGAATATTTGTTACTCCCCTTCTGAAAACAACGAAAACTTTTCTCGCACCACATCTAATGGCTGAAGTTGCACAGTCAAAAGCAGTATCTCCTGCACCCAAAACGATAACATTTCCGTATATCTTAGGTAATTGTTTCTTACATGGACACATACCTATTTAAAACAAAAATAAATCATATAAGAAACATATGTATGTTTTTAATGCTCATGTATAAAGAAAATTATTGTATTACAATTCCTATTTTTTTTTTAAAAAAAATGCTTTTCATGAGGAAAATTTACCTGGTTTACTAGCTTTTGCCACTTCTGGTAGAAATGTCTTCGATGTATAAAAGCCATTTTCTGGTTTTAGGTCAGCAAAAATTGGAATAATCTTCGGTTCTGGCAAACCTAAATATTTAAGGATTATCGGTTGTCAGTTGTTCATAATGATTTCATTTAAGCTACACAAGTTTAAATTTCAATTCTATTACCAATGTATATTTTTTGAAAAATTCATGGTACCAATATGTAAAATGCAAGTCATCTGTAAAAGAATGAATACTGAGGAGTGTTATTTTATTAATTATGTTTGTAATATGCGGGCTGGGTGACGTGGTTAGTTTGTCGCTAGCCTTCTGAATCTAATGTTGCGGGTTCGACAGTGGCCCAAGTCGGTGGATTTTCATAATGCAGAAAATCGACAGTAGCCATGTCATTTGATTATACAGCATGTAAAAGATCCCTAGAGTATCTGGTTTGGGTGCTCTCAGAAAAATTAAATCCTTGTACAGGTTCGCATTGTCAGAGCTCAGATGCCTCCCTCTATGGAGGAAACTGGGCGTCAAAATTACCTGCGGCGATTGGACTCACACTAAAAAGAGATACCAGCTGCCGGGAAATGTACTAGGTCTGCAATGGTAAAAAACCAACCCACAGCCATTAGAATTTTTTTTAAAAAAAATTTAAAATGTTTGTAATATAAAAAATCCAAGATCTTCCTCTTAGACAAATTTATCCTTAATTTTTATTTTATTTATATTCTGAATATATCCACTGGTATTTATCTTATATGGCAGGGATGGCGAACCTTTTTGAGACGTGGGTCAAATTTTGCTCAAATTTTTTTAGTACTAGCTCACAGGTCACTAATGCCTATTTGCACCAGAGTTAAGTTTGAAATTTTTTTTAACTGAGTTTTTTTTAAAACTAAATATCTTTAAAATTCAATTGGTTTAACGGGTGGGCGTGGTTTGACGATTTGAAAGTTTTTAGTGGGTTTAAAAGTTCTTAATTGTCGTGCAAATTGCATTAAGTGTTTGAATGAACAAGGAGTAACGAAAATTATATACAATATATATTATGAAATATTATTTATTAGTATATATATACATATATATATATGTATAATAAAATTGATTATAAAGTATTTAATAAGAAATCTGTTTAATTTAAGATAGTTTTTTTTTAAAATTAGTTTCATATTTCGTATTCATTAGCTTAACGCATTTCGCAGTTAATTCCATGTCAAGTCTATTTCTATTAGAAAATTTTACAAAGTTCATTGGAGGAAACAACTTTTCACACGAATATGTGAACCCAAACATCATTTAAAGTGCCTTAACTAGTTTTTTCATTGATATGAAATTATTTACCAAAGAATCCCATTCGTTTAATATGCTATTTTCAATTTTTACTATGGGATCAAAATATCTGCTCTACTTTCACACAGTTTTTTTTTCTACTTCAGAAATCGTCTTCAAATTTTGTTTTCCACTCTACGTTGCTTCGAAATTCAATTCCATTTCTAAATTATCGAAACCTAACCACATAAATTCGGTTAACAACATTTTTTCAAATTCTGTTTTGTATGGATATAAAATAAAGTGAAATTTATTTTCCAAACTTTTAAATTGATTGAATCTCTCCTCAAAAGCTTGTTTTATTTCCTGCATAGTCATTAAATATTTTTTAATTGCATTTTCTTGAATGTCAACGAAGTTTTCAAAAATTATTGTGTTCTGAAAATTATTTTGTAATTGAGGAAAATATTTCGTGATTTTCGTTTCCAAATCCTTAGTAAAGATGTCAAGTTTCATCATAAATATTTTAATATTTTCAAACATCGTTGAAACAATTGGTCCATATCCTTGAAGTTTTTTGTTCAGTTCATTAAAATGATGAGTGACGTCGCATAAAAACATTAAATCATTTAACCGATGTATACTAGATAATTTATTGAAACTATTGTCTTTTTCTATTAAAAAAAAGAGCTTTTCTTCTAATAACGTTATAAAGCGATCAAGGACTTACTGAAAATAAGTCATCGCATGTTGTTGTAAGTCGAAATCCCTGAATATTGGCATTCAATTTCCCTTAAGAATAGTGCAAATTGCCGTTTACAAATAGCTCTTGCATTAAGGACGGCTATGGAGGACAAGTGCTATATAAATCTCTTTCTACAAACATAACAGAACATAACCTTACAAAAGTGCATTTTATCCGAAAACAGTGCTTTAAATAGGGTTATTTGCTTTGGTTTGTTGATATTTTTTCAACAAACAAAATGTGAGCAAAAATGTACACTTTATTTGACATTTTGTAAACACTTTTGCTTTATTTTTGTCGTTTGCGTAACTTTGGAACTGTAATGATCAAACTGAAGGTTACAGACAGCATTTAAATTGCTTTTGTGCCAATGCAGTGCTTGAAAAAATACAAATAGAATATAATTAATCCACACAAATTAGAAAATCTAAATAAACCCGCAAAAACAAACAAGTGGTTGTCTAGCAATCATGGGTCAATTAAAAAGCTTGCGTGGGTCAGTGTCTGACCCACGGGTCATAGGTTCACCATCACTGTTATATGGTATACATGACGTTTATTTACAAATAAAGCTGTTGTTGTCGTGTCCTTCCCGAAGGGAAGGAATAAAAGTTGCCAGAGCCTGAGACAGGTAGGACTTCTACACGATAGATGGCAACACCACCTATCTCCACCTCTACAATTTAGGCATGGAACTGGAGGGGAGATAAATATTCTCCAGCCCCTGCACCCGTGGCTTCTGGTGCGTACAAATAAAGTAATTTGAGTAAGTGAATGAATATTAACGTCGCACTGTTCTGCTATTCAAGGGCTTTTTGCGACGGATATCGTAAATTTGAACCATAGTCAAGTGATGAGGATGACACCTGAGCTGGCACCCCCTTCTCCTAACTACCACACCAACGAGAGGATGTTTGAGCTCTAGACAGATTTAACGTGCATCGCTTCCCTACACGGCAGGTCTTCAGCGGTACTAGGCTCAAACTCATGACACGCCACCCACAAGTCCGTTACCTTGACCACTAGGCTACCGCAGCCACATAAAGTAATTTGATAGATTTTCTCATCTTAAACTGAAACGATTAAAGTATCAGTGTTTAACTGTTTAAAATTATCTTTATATTTATAATTCGATTGATATACATTCTATTTGGTAACTAAAATACAAAAATAAACTAACTAAGCAAATATTGAGCCATGTAATTGTAAAAATGTTTTCTTCTCTACAGGTAATTCATTTTCTAATATAAGAAATAAAATTGCAAAAGTCCACTTAAAAACAACTTGCATTTATTTTCAAAGGTTGAGTGCATTAGACCCTTACTTTGCTGCTCCAATTTTAAATATTACTAGAAATTTAAAAGAAAAGTGTGCCCATAATTATTTTGTAAACACAAATGTGTTTTTATTTTATAAATTTATTTTTTCAAACAAAACTGTTGTACCTACATTTTATCTTGTTAAGGTATCCGACTACGTTCGGAACCGTGATTTTGCAAAAGCGTATAAATGGATAATATTTGTGATATTTAGTGTGACTTAGATTAGAAAACGTATATCCAACTGTTTTAAGAATATTATTACAATAAAAAATTACTTAAGTATAATATTTGGGACAAAAAATGAACATAGAATAACCAATTTTCAAAACATTCTCCTTTTAAGAAAAATGCTTTTATTATAATAATATTTTGCCTGTATATAGTTCAAACCTCTGTACAGAGGCTCATCTAGAATTTTTTAAATATACAACTTAGAAGTGAATTTATCCATATTTTAATACAAAGAGGGGAGAAATTTTAAGAAAAAAACGCCGATAATTATATTTCAGTTGGTAGTAACTCTGAAAATAATGTGAATTTTTCAAAAATCCTAGTTCAGACTCTCTGGAGAAGTCTTTACTTTATAAAAGCACACACACACACAAAATATTGTTATTATAGAAGCATTATTTATAAAAGGAGAACATTTTGAAAAAAGATTATTCGAAGTTAATTTTTTGCCAAAATATTGTATTTAAATAAATTTTTTTGTCATAATGTTCTTAAAACCATTTTGTACATGTATTCTAATCTAAGTGACACTAAATATCACGAAAATTATCCATTTATGCACTTTTTTTAAAATCACGTTTCCGAACGTAGTCGGATAGCTTATTTCACGGTATAATACTAATTTAAAGGTAATAAAAATTCTGATAAACACTTTATACTTTGATAGGAGAGAAATCTTTTTTTCTCCGGAGCAGTGCCGGTTTATCCATAGGGCGCTTGGGGCGGGGGCCCGGGAAAGCTGGACTTAATCAGGTTTTCTGGTAATAAATTTCGATCCACCAGTGAGAAAGGGGCCCGTAGATCTTCTGTGCCCAGGGTCCGAAAGGAGCTTAAATCGGCACTGCTTCGGAGGAAAAAAAATTTCTTACTATAAAAATTATTTACCTATTCCAATAAACACTGCCTTGTAAGTATCTTTCAAGGATAACAGATCAAAATCATCTCCAAACAAACGATTGAACTGTATCTGTAAACATTTTAAATAAAATTAGCACAAAGAATGCTTTTAAAGTCACCCACTTTACAAATTTCATAGTGCAAGAAACACTTACTTTGACACCCAAATCTTTCATAAGCTCCACTTCAAAACGAACAACATCTTGTGGCAATCGATACTGAGGTATCTCAGAGGAACTGCAACCATAAGACGAGAAATCTCAGATATTGCAATGAATATATTGCTGCGGGTGTGTACGTAGTGTGAAATACATACTAACCTTAATCCTCCTACATATTCCTCCTTTTCAAACACTGTTATATCAGTATATCCTAATCTTCCTAAGAATGTTGCGCAACTGATTCCTGAGGGTCCGCAACCAATAATGGCTATTTTGGATCGGAAACTTTCTGGTGGCTCATTTCCATTGAATAAATCTGGATTCCGGATTTGTGGAAGCTTCATTTTCAAGAACATCTGAAGAATTTTTTTAAGAAAAAAGAATTGTTTTAGATGTTGTCATTCGTTTTCTTTTTATTATTATTGAAAACTATATGTACATAGTGACCGAAATGAAAGTACCCTACTTCAAAGCAACGTCATTTTCTGCTGCAATGAGGCAGCAGAAAAGCGGAAAATTTCGCAACCGAAGTAAATTATTCGTTGCGATGCAAAAGAATTTGTTTCAAAATACTCCACTAGGTAGCATTTTAATTACAAAGCCTAATGAGTTATAGTTTTACAAGACCAGAGTATAACTGTAGCAGAACATGTTCCACACGATGGCCATTGGTATCAGCAACCAGCTGGAGAAACAATGTGACAAATTCCAGTGTGGAACGAAGTGAGTTCTGAGTTTAGTTGCGCCCGAGTTGCATTTCTATCCGATTCTATTTAGTTGCATTTCTATCCGATCGGAAATGCATGGATAATCAAGAACAACCAGATCGTTCAGATGCTCTCACACCCAGAAGCACAGATTTAGATCTGGGAATCAAGCTGGCCTCTCACATGACGAAAATGGCAGCTGATGATAAGTCCCTTAGGGAAATGTCTTCGTATATTATGATGGAATACTAATTTGCCTATCTGCTGCTGGAGTGCAAGGCACAATGCAATCTGGTAGTGATATTTGAAACTAATTATTTTGTGTCGCTGTATAAAATTCCCATTTATTTCATATGACATCCACGAAGTTTCTCGCTTTTTTTTTTGCTGTCTCATTTCGACTGTAGGTAACTTTGAAGAAGGATACTTTAATTTCGGGCACCCTGTGTATGTGTTTGTATCAGTGGCGCACATAAGGGGAGGGGGAGATTCCCAAATTCGGAACCCTCAAAGCCTTTGATTTTTTTTATTGATTATAATCCTATATATATAGTACGTAAAATTTAATTAAGTATTTGTTATTAATAATTAATTTTATTAGTTAGTGCTAATTACTTAGTCAATAATTGATTTTTTACTGTTTTTTGTTCCTGAGAATCAACAAAATCAATACAATGTGTTGGGCGGCGTATTGCAGCATGATACGAAAATGATGGACTTTCGATCCTGGACCTCCTCCCTTGAAAAATTCCTGTGTGCGCCACTGATTTGTATACATACACACACACATAAGAACTGTTCAATCTGAATAAGATCTAACTCTGCAGATTAATTAGAATTTTCGGGTACTCAAAATATTTTCCATTCGAATGTTATACAGAAATCTTTCTGAATCAACTTCAAATGTTTTCACAATTAATATAGATTTCACAAGAGATGAACATTGTTTAAAATTTATCACGCAAAATTCTCGAAAAAATAAGCAGACTTTACAAAATTTATGTTTGAAAATTACTTTGGTAAACAGACTAATTTATTTTTTTTAAAAAAAAAACTAAAAATTGGTTGGATTTAATTTGAAATGTGTTTTTGCTTCTTAGGCATATTACACAAGTTGCTTTTTAAAAATATTAATCGTATTATGTAACAATATTTACCACTACAGTCATTCCAAGTATTTAATACTGAAAGTGTAAAATTTAATTTTCAGTTTGGGAATAAAAGGGTCATGAAAGAGATCAGTCATTAAGCCCAGGTGTGTCAATTGATATAATAAGATTTTCGGTTGGTTCAAGTTCGGTGAAGTGCAAGAAGAATCATCCATTATTCATTTTTAATGCCTGATCAGTCAATAACTGCGGAGTGATACTGCAGTGAAGAAATACATGTTTAATTCTTTAGTATAAAGATTAAGCCTTTCGTGTACTAGTTTTTTAAATGTAAACCTCTCTCATTAAAGTAATCTGTGTATGCCACTGATTAAAAGGACCCATATTTTAAATGTTAAACAATGAACCTTTTTAGTAGTTTCTGAAAATAACAAGATTTAATAATTCCATTAAATGCCTTAATTATTATTATTCAATTTCGAAAGAGTAAAGTAATTTTTAGAAACATGTTTTTTGTTCTGTGCCGGCTGGGTGGCATGGTTGGTTTGTCGCTGGCCTTCTGCACCCAAGTTTGCGGGTTCGACCCCAGTACAAGTCGGTGGATTTTCATGAAAATCGTCGTCAGCCATGTCGTATGATTATACGGTACGTAAAAAACCCTAGAGTGTCTGTTTGGCTTGGGAGCTCTTGGAAAAATTAAAATTCTAGCGCAGGTTCGCTTCATCAAGGCTTAGGTGCCTCCCTCTAGGGAGGAAACTGGACGTCAAAATTACCTGCGGTGATTGTGGTATCCGCCTATATGGCGCCGCACTAAAAAGAGATACCAGTTTCCGGGGAATGTACTAGGTCTGCAATGGTAAGACACCAATCCACAGCCCATTAGAAATAATAATTAAAAAATATAAACGAGTCTTACAATAGTCGCATATGATGTGTAACATCTGACATGTTATCGTGGTAAATACGCAATATTAGCTTTTTTTCCTGAAAAAAACATGAATCGGGTATGATTGGAAATAATTTTCTATCGAATAATTATATATTTAATGAAAATTGTATTTAATTAACAAAAGGAGTAATGTGCTGTATTTTATCAAAAATAATTATTCTTGTTCAATTTGGGGAAGAGCGGAGACAATTGACTTATTATAACTAAAATGTGACACATATACTTGTGATTTCAAAGTATTATAAAACCGTTGAAAAACAGCGTCAATAACAGTACCACTGTTAGCAGTCGAAACATTTTGATTTGTATTCATTTCGAGCTTGAGTTCATCATTTATAAAATCTATGAGCGGCTCAGCTTTTGGTAAACTGAAGTTAAAGTTAAAATCACCACTCAAAATCAGGGGAATTGAGTCATAATTTTTTTTAAAAGAGCAGAACCACCTTCGTTATATGGTAAATGTACAAAATGCAGGAAATCTTTAATTTTTTTTTAACCGTTTGATTCGAAGAAATGTATACGACCACCGAAATCACTGTTTGTCCATTTTCAAATAAGCATTTATCCGCACTTATGTCCCCCAATATCGTGACTAACGGATTTAGAGTCAAGCGCTCGAGTGCTTGATGCCTACTAGAGTTGGAACCCCATGCGAAGGTAGCGAAAACACACAGCCACGCACTCTCATTTGTCAAACCAAGTAGCGCGTGCTTACGTCACATCCTGTTACAAACTTCCGTCCCTTTTCACGGAATCACTCCCACAAATATCCAACAACCGAGAGGAAAGATGTTACACATCAAAAAAACATTTTGCTCAGTATATTGAAATAAACAAACTTACCTCAACAGCGAACTGTTGCAATCCCCCAATATTGATTGGGCCTTCTTCACTTGCATATAAATTACATCCTCCGACGCAAAGGTCACTCGTGGGGCACACCATGCCACAAGACAGTCCCACAGGATTGTCTGAAAGGATAATTTTTGCAGCACCGTAATAATTCTGAAAATAAAAAAGGTTACCTTGTGATTTAAACCCTTGAATAAGGACGATAATCATGAGGTAAAACTAATGTGTGTGTGATTATCACATTAAAAACTACCCTAATTATAAAGATAAAATAATATCCTTTTCCACTTTCAATAAATTTATTTAACATATTGTGACATTTAAATTTTGTGTAACTAAAGATATTTAACAGCATTTAAATTTTTCAACACATATTAATTTTTAAGAAATTACTTTTGTTGAAATGCAACTGATAAAAGCCTTGATGTCGATTTGCGTGGGACATCCTTTTTGACAAGGTGCATCTGCGCATTTCAGGCACCTAGGAAATAAAAATATATAATATAGAGAATCCAGTGCGTAAAAGACGATATATTATTATAATGAATAATGCATACATTGCTAGCGTATTTAAGTCAATATTATGATTTCCAAATAAAAGATATACATATTTATTAGATAATCTTTTCAGTCGTCATACTTCCTATTTTTATATAATTTAAGTTAGATTTTATATATACGATCTAAAATAACATTATTTAATCATATGTTAAGCTAGTAGGAATTCTTTTCTCACTCGAACAGTTTTTAAAAGTTAAGAAAACTAGCAGGGTATCCAAAAATTACTAGACTACAATTTAGTTATCAGCTATTGTAGCTCCCTATGCGTTGAATCGGGATACAGATATGTATTAGTCACAATGTGAATATGAACCATAATCACCAACTATGACTGTGTGTTTATCAACATCGCACAATAAAGCAACAGGAGGGCTATTGGCGACTGACTTCATAAACATAGTGGCCTTATAACATGTCCCCTTCCTTTTATTTTTATTCTTCCTTAAATTTCAACTATAGAAAAAATATTCATTAATGTCTTAGAAAAGGTACTTTTTAAAGTAATTGACACCATTATTTAAAGTTAATATTGTTTTAATTTCATAAAACTAACTGTTTTTGTTTTATGATGGCATCAACAAAAGCTATTAGTATGTTTAAAAGAGGGCAGATTGTTTCCATGCGACAAAAAAGCGTGAAAGAATCTGAAATTTCAAAACAGAATATCAAACAGAAGCGTAATAAGGATATATAAAGCATATTTAACTAAAGGTAGCAAAAAAGCTTCATCATCTACGGGACATAGACACAAGAAAATGTCAAAACGTGATGAGAGGAAATTGAAGCAGATTGTGAAGAAAAATAGAGGGAAAGCACACACATGATCTACAACTCTACAAAGGAGTTCGATTTAAACTCGGAAACAAAGATCTCTCACAAAACAATACGAAGAAACCTTAAATTTCTTTGATTTGAAAGTCGACGACCAACACGGAAACCCTATTTGTCAGCTTTAAATCGATATCGTTATGCTTGGGCTATAAGGAGAAAATCTGGGACATATAAAAGTGAAAAAAGTTTTATGGTCGATGAGGGCCATTTTACACTTTTTATAAATAATAGTAGACAAAGAATTCGTCGGGAACAACATGAAGCTTATCATTCAGATTACATAGAACCAGTCGTGCAGGTTGGGGGTAAAGGATTAATGATCTGGGGAACATTTGGCTGGAATGAAATTGGCCCCCTTATCACTATAAAGGGTTGCAGAACTGGAAATGAGTTCTTATCAGGACGACAATGTTATTCCCTATCGCTCCAATATTGCACAGACCTACTTTAACCATAACCATGGTTGTGCATATCATCATCTGAAAGGGCCATCAAAAGTCCTCATCTTAGTGTAATAAAAAAAATCTGTAAGATGAACTGGAAAGGGATTTAAGAGAGTCGAATAACTTTCTAACAAATGCCAAAGAAATAGAAATATCACTTCATAAAGAATGGTCTGAAATCACTGCAGAGACATGTCAGAAGCTTATGACATCAGTACCATGACGATTTAATGCTCTATAGAAAGTAAAAGGTGGAAGTATCAACTATTAGATAAGGTGACAAGTCATTTGGCCAGTTTGTTTAATTCTGAATCGGCCAAGTGACGAGGAAAACACCTAAGCTGGCATCTCCTCTTCGAACTTCTACATCCCGTCAACATATTTTGGGCCTCAACAGATTTAACATGCATCATGAGTTATCAGTTGTACTAGGGATCGAACTCATTAAGCCCTAGTACAACACGCCGTGACTGACACGCTAACCACGAGTACTTGAACGTAACCTCTAAGATACCTCCTACTGTGACAGTGAATTAACTGAGGATATATCATGCATGACATTACAAGATAGAAACATTTTATTTGATTTTCAGCTAATCGCCTGCGTCCATTTTGCACATAATTATGTGTTAGCAATTAATTACAAAACAATTTACGCAATTCTTGCAGTTCATAAACAGAAATTGTGTTGATTCCTAAGCAAAAAATTGCTATCACATGAAGGAAACCTTTTTATTTTCACATTTCTTTTGCCATTGAATGAAATTATGCTCTTTTAGGAGACATTTTTTTCTAACCTTCACGTCCTGCTCTTTTTCAAAACTTGAATACACTTTTTACAAATATCAATCCACTGGGATTTTCCGGCGATGTATGTCAAGTATAGAACATGCAATATTCTTGAATGAATTTTCGTGAATTGAAAGGGATATCATTTTGATATTATTGTACCTACAACACATGAGAAGATCAGTTTACACTTTATCTAAAACTGAGTACTGTTTGTACATTCTAAAAAATACAAAAGGAAATTAAGTAAAAATTATTTTACTCATAAATATGGTTTTTGCACAATTAAGCCTGATACAATATTTTTTATTGATTTTTCATTGTATATTATTGAAATAAATTCTTGTAATCCCCGGATACTAAAGAATTTTTTTGAATAATGAATGTTGAAATTAATTATAATTCCTCAATAAGGATATCATTCATATGCAATAATTCTTTGCAATATTTTCTATTATTTTTACTTAATGTCCTTTTTTTATATTTTCAAAACTGTCTCATGTGAACAATATTTACTAAACACGTATACGTATATATACATATATAACCGGTTTCTCTTGCTTATCTCAGAACTAAATCACTTTAAATTTAACCGTAACCGTAGAATTTATTCGTTAGTATTCTAAACCTCAAAAAACTATTAAATTAGCAGAATTTCCCAAAATACCATTTTCCTAAG
>BMAV01007315.1:431913-449186 GCA_019973955.1 Trichonephila inaurata madagascariensis
CATTTTATTTCTTAAATGACTGATTCTAAAAGAGAAAAGCATGAAGCTTTGTAGTGTAGAATATTATTTCATTAACGTGAAAGAAAATTCAAACGGGGAACGATTTAGAAATCATTTTCATAAAAACGTATCGAGTTTGACTCATTTTAGAAAAAAATGGTAAAAAATAGGAAATATAATTATTTTGTAAAATAAGTAAAACCGTATCTTGGCGAAATAAATGATCTTTCCGATTCTGTAATTATTTTTTGTCTGAGTTTCAAAGAAAAAATTAGATCGTTTTTTAAAAACGTCGGGGATAAAAAAAAAATTCTCACCTCCCGGTTTTTCATTCTGGTTGGCGGAAGAAACAACACGCAGGAGTGAAAATAGATGTATGTACGTACAAAGCAACACATACATACATTTGTTTGCCTACGAATTTTAATAGAGTAGATTTTTATATAAGAATTTGGAGGTATAATAGTTCAGCAGAAAGATTCTGAATGGGGATTGTGAAAAACATTCTAAGAAAATTAGTTATTGTATTTCACATCAAGTATATTTACAAAAGGATTATGACATAAATATATATATTATATCGTATTTATTTATCTTATCCTATTTTAAAAAATGCCACAGATTTTTAAAAAAATTTTAAGTAATAAATATCTCTCATAAGCAATAAATACTTTACATAACTTTTTGAAAAATAAAAAAATAAGTAGTTTGAAAATAAAGATTAAAATAAAATGCTAAAATACGCATGTTTTCTTTTATGAAACCAGAATGAAATTATTGTTTAGTAGAATTTTTTTTTTCTATTTTTCTTTTTGCTTCATATTTCAGTTTGTAAGTGAATAATTCCAGTAAAATTCTTCGTTCTACTACTGTGTTCTGATATAAATACATACAAGAGGGTTTTTTTAAATAAAGTAGAACAGAAAAATCATTGTTATTTCATGTATTTACACATCTCACCTCCAGATTAACGATAATATCTGGAAAATATGCAAAAATTAATTGGATATTAAGTTCAACAAGCGTCTATTATGCGCATTGCAATTCTTTTATCAAACTAAAAAAAACATATTTCGAATAATTACAAAAGATGCCATCTCAAGCAACATAATTTTAAGAACAGACGAAAGCAAATAAATTAAGCAATCGGATAAATTGGAGTGACATGAATTAAAGCAGGAGATAATAATAAGATGGAAGAGAATTTTCAACCTAAACTATATCTAAAACCACTGTATAATTTAAATAGCCAATTAAAAATTAGTTCAAAATAAAGAAAATAAAGACAAAAAGAACTAAATATTTTACAACACGAGACACTGTTATTCATTTTAATATTTTTTACATTTTTTTACTCTCGGGAATCATTTAATAAAGCCCTCAAAAAAGTTTCATTTTCGCATATTTATGAATTGAAACGTATTTAGCATTATCAAATAGTAAATTGATATTACTTCTTATCTATTTCTAATATTCTCGATAACAAATCATTTCAAGCACTATAATAAAATGATGAATACTGTTAAACACCCTCTTGAAATATATATAATCTATAACAAATATAAACTTACCGCACATTTTTTATCTGCGTTTCTTTTCCAGAGTCTTTTGTTTATTTTTGTTTGAGCACTTGGAACTACGCTAGCTCTGCAGTAAACTTTTGGATTTAGTGATAAAAGATTCTGAAAAAAAGAAATAATTGTTATACTTCACAGACGAAATTTTTCGAAGCATTTGCTGACGACATTTTAAAAACTATGTTATACGTACTATAATGTTTTTATTTTACCCTTTTTATATAGAAAATTTAAAATTAGAAAATACTAAGTGTTCTTTTGTATGAAATTTACAATTCATAAAAGAAGGAATACATATTTCTTTAATGTAAAGTAACAATATTCTGTGTAATAAATTAAAAAACGTTATTAGAAAAATTCTAATGTAAAGTTTCTAAATCGATTTCTTTCACATTTTTTTTTTTATTTATTTATTCTTAACCAAAAAGTATTTAATAACGATCACAAAGTTAGTTTAATTTTAACAGAATACAGAATTTAATATTCAAATAATATCGAATTCAAACATGAGTGATATTTTTTTTCTGTTGCGTTTTTAATTCCTTTTCTGTCATTTATTTACCGTCTTTACACTTGTTTAATTGCAAATCTGTAAACATGTGCTTGAATGGTATTTGATATGAATTTAAAATTCGAAAAATTTAAATTTGACGACATTTTGTGCATTAAGTTTATGGAATTGATAATTGGTAATTATTTTTGAATAATCACAAAGTTTTTGCTCTGGAATAAATTACATTGCTGTAATATGGATGTAAGCAAAATTCTAAAATAATTGATAAGCAATTATTTCACTACTCTGCGACAAATCAATGTTACAAATTTTCGCTTGAAATTTAGGTAAGTGTATTTTATTTCGCTTTAATTGGAGAAAGAGACGTTATTTTATCTTGAAAAGGCATATTTTTTTACTTTTAACTCGACTTTTCTTATTTCTTATTTCAATAAATACCTAAAATTCACGTTTAACTTAAACAAATCTGATCTTATTTCAAATATAAGAATTTTTTTTAATAAAAACTTTTAAATAATGTAGTCTAATAAAAGGACAGGCAGTATTTCTAAAAGAGTAATTTCATGCAAATAATTTGGAAAAAATATATATTTTACAATTAAAACTATATTTCGACATTTGCAGATTGATCATTTTAATACTTGAAAACACAAAAACCATCTTTTTTTTTTTTTTTTTCCATTTTTGTGAAATAAATCTTTCTATTTTGTATCGAATTTTCAGTTATTTTGATACATTATTATCATTCTCATTAAGAAAAAAAGTTTGTTATAGAATCAGCGCTTTTGATTTTTTTGACGAAAAATTAATTGCTCTCTTAAGATAGAAACAGAAAAAAAAATAATTATTCAAAAGATTGGAAAGCAGTTAATTACAATGCTTTTACCTTTTTTTACTGTAGTTCATTTGGCATTTAAAAAACTAACATTTTATTCTTTGGTGTTCTTTTATTATTTTTATCAATTTGTTTTCACGCTTTGTATGTTAATTAACACTCTTATAAGTTTTTGCATATCATAATGAAGAAAAATTTAGCTACATCCTTTTTTTCAAGTAATGATAGAGTTAATTGATGAAAATAATTACTCCGTATTTATGAAAATATATCTTTTCGTTTGTTCATTAATTAATACTACTTGTTCCTTTAATCAAATCATTTTCTTCCTTAATATTCAATTTCTATTAAAAAGCGCTTTGCTTTCATAACACATTAAATTTTTATAAGTATATCAGTTATTATTTTTTCGCTTACAAGAGCTTTATTCTAGGTCGAACTTTTTTCCTTCAAATATTTTTAAACAATGAATAGGATTATCGAAATATATTCGTTATAAGAACGAAAACTTGGCACTTATTTTTAAATAAAGAGTATTTGGCAATAAAAAAGTAAAAACGTTGACTAGAATGTCTGTTACCATAGTGACAAACTAAAAAAAATTATAAAAAAGATAGAATGAAGAAAAATGTTTTCATTTTTTTTTTATAAGTATCAGCTTTTAAATGCAGGCAAGACTAGAGATAGAGAATCAATATTTCCCTCAGTAGTACATTTATTTCCCTTATCTTGCTTTTTATTCGAATTTCCATCTGGTAAACAATTCTAAACAGATAGCTAAAAGTTCTGCTTACATTCGGAATATCATTCTAAATCGAAAAACTATTCAGACGAATGTTCTGTTTTGGAGCTATTTATTTTTCTTGTAGAAATAATGTTTCAAAAACAGTAAAATCATTTGAGACATCAGGTAAAAAAAAAGGTCTATTAAAAATTAGGAGCCCAACGTATTTAATATTGAATCTGACTAGTTTAGATTTTGAAAGGCAAATAAAATTAACTAAGAGATTGTAGTACTTTTTTGTTTGTTGTCTTTCAAAAATAACGGTATTAATAATTTTCATATCACTTTCCTCCGCTTCACAATTGGAACATTTAATTTGTTAAGATATTACACAAGAATGTTTTCCATTTTATTTTTGAATTTTCGCTGAATTTTAGTTACGCACTTAAGATTCAATTTTTTTTAAAGAAATCCTTTTGTAAAAAAAAATAAAAAAATATAGCAATAATTGTTATGCATAGAAAAGCAACAAGTGTTGTAACATTTTGGAATCTTAATTAAATGGGTCTCTTTTTCTTGAAATAACTTGCCTAGGGTAGTATGTATAGTATTTTTCTTTTCCTGAAGAGTCGAAGTTAGGTGACATCATTTTCTCAAACAAACTAGTTTAAATTTTAACTAAACCAGCAATTCGTTCAAATATCGATAAGCTGTAATGATAATTTTCCTTAGACAGAATTCTAGGGACAAAAATCGAATTGCTCTTAAATACTAGTACATGATCTTTGCTAACACTTCACTAGAGAAACCACAGCAATGATTGCTTTAATTATCAGGTTGAATGTTTTTAACGTACTTAAAACCAGTAAATTTTACAAATAATTATTTATAAATAAGTAATAGATAAAAAAATGCAAGCCCATTACTTTGTAAATCAAATGAACACTTTACCTCAATATCGGGAGGGTCTTTCGAAAGGCAGCACGTTCCGTTGATCGGCATGTTGTTTACTTCTCTTACGAACTTTAACGAACTGGTATCGTTGCAGGTGTCATGACAAATGATAACGTACTTCACGGAGACAGCGGTGATCATTCGAGATGACCTTCTATCCCTACCTCTGATAGGTTTGATTTCTATCTTGTTTGTTTTTCATTGATGACTACAAGTAAATGCTTTTCACTTCTAGTGAGACTACGTAAGAGATAATTTTTAATATATTAGCAAAGCGGAAAGTAAAATAAACTTAGATATTTTCTGTTAGTTTTTGAAATGTTAATAATTCAATTTTTTCCAATGTTTTTAAATTTCAAATGTTATTTTGGAAATGAATTGTTAATATCTGTTAACAAAGTATTCATAAAAGATTAAATTATTGTGATAAAATAATAAGATCATATAAAACATATTCCAATGCATGTTACTGTTTTTATACCATATTCGAGTCAAATATGTTTAAGAGAGTACTAGGTTTGCATAAAATGTAATCCCTTATTATACACGTGGAATATTTCGTAAGTCAAAGCATTTTTATTAAGTTTAATATGCAGGGTGTCCCAAAGATAGTGCCTAGACTCTGAGCAATCAGATTCCACGTTGGGAATACATAAAAAATACCCAAAGGATTGTACCTGTACGATCCACACTTAACGAGAAAAATACAGTAAATGATAATGAATGAATGAATGATGATACATGATAAAATTCCAGCTCATTTCTGTGGTCCCGTACGTGATTGGTTGGATATGACATACTCTGGGCGCTGGATTGGACATATAGGTAAGTTCTATGGCCGTCAAGATTACTAGATTCCACACTGTTGGGTTTTTTCCCTATCGGGTCATCTCAAGGAACTGGTGTATGGAGACGTAGTGATTACATAAAAGGATTTAGTTGCTCGTCTGCATGCTGCTTGCTGTTGTAGACACCGCACTGCTGCGACGTGTGAGCTCGTCTATTCCACGCCAAGCTCAAGCTTGCCTCCATATACACGGCGGATACTTTGAAATATTTGCAAATACTGCTGTTGATATATCCAAAACAGTGATTTTTTTCTTGTACAGACTGCGACATCATACTTTTTTCTTTTTTTTCGTATTTTTCTCATAAACTATGGATCATGCTCGTACAGTTCCTTGGGCATTTTTTATGCACTCCCAAAGAGGAATGTGGCTGAGCAGAGTTTGGGAGCTATTTTTGGGACATCCTGTTTGTTACGCTTGTATACATCTTACAGCAGGGGTACTCAACTTTTTTTTCTGCTGGGCCGCATACATGTGTCAACTATTTCACGCGGACCGCAACATGGGGATAAATGGGGGAGGGAAGGGGGAGAAATGCTTTGAGATCAAGATAACATTGGAAATTTAAATGTGGAAAATTGATCAAAATATTATAATTCCTGTGTGTTTTGCTTTTTATTATTATTATTTTTTATATTTTTTATTTTTGTCACTAACATTAAATTAGAAGCATTTAAGAAACACTCCTTCACAATTTCTGCATCAGTAAATAATTTCATATGATTACCAATAATATAACAAACTTCGTAGGATGTCTTTATACCTCTGTGATATTACCACTGACAAAACACTTTGTTGCTGTTGCAAAGATTATTCACCATTTATCACCTCTTGAAAGAGCTCTTCGAGGAAAAGTGTCAATGAATATGATCCATGCTTATTTGTATTTTTTTAAATACAGCACTTTCGTGACAAATAAAACAATTACTGATCCATGTTTGTTTTTCACTACAAAATAGTCAACCTCCCAATCGTCTTGAAACGATTTATTTTTTTCGAATATTTTTCGCTTGCAAGATATGAAAGATGGTTAAAAACTAGTTCCATCCATAAAATTGTTACTACTCCACTGTTGTCTGTACACGTACACGTACTGTACACGTACGACACCGACAGCAAAAAACAAAATTGATATATTTGATTTCTTGCCAAAGAATTTCCCACCAAATTTTTAATTCAATGTCCTTAAATAAGTAAATTTCTCAGAGCAAAGGACCATGACCGGGACACTTAAAAAGGCTCGGTGGGCCGCAAGTTGAGTATAGCTGTCTTAGAGTGTAAGCAGAGAGTAACAAGGACTAATACTCCAGTCTCCAAATTCAAACACGACGCCAATGCGAGGAATTTGAGTCTCGACAGATTTAACATACACCAGCCCTTCTATATGGTGAGTCTTCAGAAACACCACGACTCGACCACGCCTTTCACAAGTTCGTGACCATAGCTATTTGGCACTGCGGCCGCACAGAGAAATAAGGTAAAAGACAAGTAATAAGATTTAACATACACCAGCCCTTCCATATGGCGAGTCTTCAGAAACACCACGACTCGACCACGCCTTTCACAAGTTCGTGACCATAGCTATTTGGCACTGCGGCCGCACAGAGAAATAAGGTAAAAGACAAGTAATAAGATTTAACATACACCAGCCCTTCCATATGGCGAGTCTTCAGAAACACCACGATTCGACCACGCCTTTCACAAGTTCGTGACCATAGCTATTTGGCACTGCGGCCGCACAGAGAAATAAGGTAAAAGACAAGTAATAAGATTTAACATACACCAGCCCTTCATATGGCGAGTCTTCAGAAACACCACGACTCGACCACGCCTTTCACAAGTTCGTGACCATAGCTATTTGGCACTGCGGCCGCACAGAGAAATAAGGTAAAAAGACAAGTAATAAGATTTAACATACACCACCCCTTTCCCTATATGGCGAGTCTTCAGAAACACCACGATTCGACCACGCCTTCACAAGTTCGTGACCATAGCTATTTGGCACTGCGGCCGCACAGAGAAATAAGGTAAAAGACAAGTAATAAGATTTAACATACACCAGCCCTTCTATATGGTGAGTCTTCAGAAACACCACGACTCGACCACGCCTTTCACAAGTTCGTGACCATAGCTATTTGGCATTGCGGCCGCACAGAGAAATAAGGTAAAGACAAGTAATAAGATTTAACATACACCACCCCTTTCCCTATGGCGAGTCTTCAGAAACACCACGATTCGACCACGCCTTTCACAAGTTCGTGACCATAGCTATTTGGCACTGCGGCCGCACGAGAAATAAGGTAAAAAGACAAGTAATAAGATTTAACATACACCAGCCCTTCCATATGGCGAGTCTTCAGAAACACCACGATTCGACCACGCCTTTCACAAGTTCGTGACCATAGCTATTTGGCACTGCGGCCGCACAGAGAAATAAGATAAAACACAAGTAATAAGATTTTTAAGATATGGAGCAGAAACAATTTAAAAAGCATATTAAACGGGTGGAATCTGGATGACATTTTACTTTATTTATGATCTAATGATTCCGTCGGGTACCATTGAGCCTAGAGAGAACTTTTTAAATTATTTAAATTTTTGCTTTAATTCTTTATTTTGTGATCTCATGAAGCATTTAAGTTTAAAAAACATCATCCGCCATTTTTTAAGATTAATTTTTTTTTCTGACAAGAGAACAATTCAAACACTACATAAATAAATAAAAAAAAAATTGGGCATTTCTGCAAAATATTGCTTTATCCGGGATACCAAGACAACTTAAAAGAATCGAAAAACTAAAAAAATTATTTTTTTAAATCCTTTCAATTTCAGTTTAGATCAATGCAAAAACATTTAATCAATTTAAAATCTCCAGTGCATCCCTGTATAAATATTTGGATACATACATACAGGCAAAATTCCAGGATTACTGAAACATAAAATTAAAATTTTTTTTTTTGTGTTTTATGTTAATGAAAAATGCTACTAAAAATTCATTTTATGGAAATGTTAAAGGATACAATATTATACGTTTGCAAAATTTCGTAGTAAAATTATATCAGCTGTAACACGACTTCTAAATAAGATAAGAACCATATTCAAGCTGATTTTTAAAGATGAAAAATTGAGTTTTCATATCAAACCAAAAATTTAGATATATATATAAGCTGAAAATTACTTTAAGTTGTACTGGATATTTTAAAGTAAATAATTCATAAACTAATTATTTTAAAAATATCTTTGAACGATACTTTATATAGGCACTTAAATAAGTTTTTTAAAAATTAAAATTTGTTTTTTTAAAGAAAAAAATAAATCAACCTTTTTTAATGATTTTTCAGGCAAATCAATTATTACAAATTTAAAAAATAAGACTTGAATCTAATTTATTTACCTACAATAAAACAAATACCAAAAAAACACATTCAAAAAATGGGCAATGCTAATTTAATTTTTGAAAAAAATCATAGAAAAAATTTTCTTTTAAATACAATGATTCCCAAAGGGGTTTTTTAATCCCCCCCGTTAACACCGCAAAGGATCCAGTCAGTGAAAAAAAAAATTTTGGGGGGGTCCATGCTTTGTAAAGGGGAGTCTACATGCCACTATCTTTTTAAAGATCTTACTTTTAATTTTAAAAAAAAATTAAATAAATGGAAATATAATTCACCTTTTTAGATTTATTTATAAATTTAAGGAGGCTGATTTCAGTTAAAAAGGTGCAAAAATAAATTTTATTAAAAAAGGATCATTTTCAGTTTTCCCTTTCCAAGGCTAAGGAGCTTCCCAAAGCAAAAAAGGAATACAATATTGGGGTGTGCGAGTTTTCCCAGTGTCTCTTGGACAACGCGAAAAATGCTTTTAACCCAATTTCCTTTTTAAACCCCTTTTATTCGGTTTTGAAACGGGTTGTGATATGGTAATACCACAATAGTCAAAAATTCTTACAGTCACAATAAAAAAAAAATGTCATACGAATTACAAAAGGATCTATGGGAATAGGCACTAACGGAGATTTTAAAATAAAGTTTAGAAACGGATGTCAGAAATTTTTTCCTTTAAAAGACATGATCGTCAGTTACCCAATTGGGGGGTTTGTGAAAAGTTTTAACCTTTTCCTCAGAAAAAGTTTCAGCCGTTTGCCAATCCCCAAAATAAAAAAGAAAAAAAATGATTGAACACCAAACCAAAAAGGGGAAATTTAGGGTTATCCCTAAAAAAATTGATCCTAATGTTAAAAATTTTTTATAGGCACTTTCATCTCCCATTAAAAGATTTTTTTTTGATCGTTTTTTTTATATTTTAATTAAATATTTTTTAAAAATTTAATATATTTTTCTAAGTTTAAACTTATATTCCTATACTTAGAAATTTAAGTTTTTTCAAAAAAAGTAGCTCTACCCCAAATTCAAAAAGACATTTAAGAGACAAATTTGCAAAAATTCAATATTAATTAAACACGGGTCTATGGACAAAAGTTTAGGAACCCTGATTTAATAAATTAAATGTCTTTATATTTATATTATATAAAATTAAAAATAGTTCATACTATTTTTTTGGATCTCCCCAAAAAAAGATTATTTGAGCATTTAAAGATATCTTTTTGACTACCAAAAATCCAAAGATTTTATCTTAATATAAAGATGTTTATTTTCTATATAGATACCGAAAAAATCCGGCGTATAACGAAAATTTTTAAACAAAAACAAGATTGAAATTTAGGGTGCGTTATACGCCAGTAAAAAAAATGAGAGCTTTAAAAATGAGTATTAAACAAATTTAGACTTTATATTGAAATACTGTTTATTTAAAAAAATAACATACCTTATGATCTTTTATTGTTGGATAACATGAAAAAACATTTTTTTTTTTTCCATTTTGGAGAATAACTCACTGTTTTTTACAATTAATCCATTCAGGCGATTTTGTAGGGTCCCCTTCTCAACCTTTCTTCTAGAATAGGGCCCTTTTTTCTCCTTACTTAAAGCCCAAAATTTTTTCTTTTTCATGTTAATTATTTTCATTTCATTTTTTTCCTCCCTTTGATTTTTGCCAATATCAAACATCTTGCTGCAGCAGATTTCCATTTTTTTTTTAAATTGAATCATTTAGATCTTGAAACCGGGCCCGTGTTTTGTTTTTACCATGACCCATCTTTACTGCTTGTTTTTGGCGTATTCAATATTTTCATAGTATTGAATATACAACAACAGCGGGTAAAATTTTCAGGCTTTCAATTTATTTCAAAATTAATCGTCCCCTGTACATCCAGAAGGGAAAAAGGGGTAATGTTTTAGAAAAACGTGGGAAAAAAGTTTGGTTGATTCATTCCCCTCCTTCTTGCGTTTTGGGGTTGTATAATTCTGGTATACTTTTTTTCAAAGAGAGTCTGAAATGATTCATCCATTAAATAAAGACTTAAACAAAAAAATTGCACACGTACATTTCAAATTTTTCGAAAAAAAAGGGGGCGTTATAACGGGGAATATACCCAAAAATTAAAAAAAACAGCTTGAAAGTATAGGGGGGCGTTATACGCCGGGTTTTTCAAAATTTAAAATTTACTTTCAAAAAATAGAATTTGCGCTTTTCAAAAATTAATGCAAAAGAAATATTCAAAATTTAAAAAAAAATGTGAAATGTTCAGTTTGAGGGTGAGTACTTCTCATCAGAATAAAAAAGAAATTTCAAACGGCTTCGTTTTTTCTTATTTCCCCAGAATCACTCCATCTTTTGAATATGATGTAATAAGGTTACGTTTTACCTATTTGTATTCATTCTTCGATATATTTTATCAAATAAAGAGATAATTCTTTATTCAATGACTGCTTGAAGAAAATAATGTTCGAAAACTTTTTTTTTATTCATCTGTATAGATAACTGGTCACATTTTAGTTGAGCCTTACCCTTGGCGACGAAAAATTGGCACCAAATTGAGTCAATAGATCATTTTTCTGTGTTAGATATTTGAAAGCTACATTTCTATCCAATTTGGCAACACTTTTATTCACGAAAAGGGCGATTAATAAAAATAGGAGCTACAGCACTATTTAACCCCAAATAACAATATGCCCTTTTCACAAGAATGATTTTTAATTTTTGTTTTCTTTGAAATCTTGTACATCTGGCATCAAAGTTATTGCATGGGCTATCAAAGAGGATTTTCAGCTCCCCAAAAACAAACGAAGATCCCAAAAAATTGAAAGTAGATCCCAAAAAATACTTTTTTGATTTCCCCTTAAATAACAGTTATGGTAAAAAAATTATTATTTCCCCAAAATTTCGAAACAAAATGATTTTGGGTTTTATTTATCGAGTTTTAGTTTGGAAAAAATTTTAAAGGGAAAAAAGAAACAAATACAAACATCTTTAAACAATTTTTGAAATTATTAACCCGAGGAACGAATAGACAAATTTTAAAAACGTATGAATCAGATTTACTTTGGGAACTATTTTTACACATTTTTTTCAGTCTTTTTCCTATGTTAGTTAAACTTAAACGTTTCCCTTTGTTGCTCTTCTTTATGTTTTAATTTGGGGGAAATGGACGGCATAGAAATTTTAAAACTTTTTTGTTCCCCAAAAGAAAATGGACACAAAAAGTTTCAAAGAATCTTAAAAAAGAGGACTCACCTCGAGTTTCCCTAAACTAGAGAGGACTTTATCGACTATATTTCAGTAGGTTTTTGGAAGGTGCTATAAATCATGGTTATTTAGGTTGGGTCCTCTGGGGCTTTTCGACAAAATTTTTGCACCAAAAATTTTTTGGGGCCTAAAGGCCCCCCTTTTCTTAGTTTTCGTCCATAACGTCATTTTTTGAAACACGGGTTTTTGACGCCATTTGGCGAAAAAAAAATGGTGCCAAAAAAGCAGTGTGCCCAGCTAGGATTTTACCGTTATTTATTTTATTTTCATGTAGATGGTGTATAATGAGAAATTGAATGAAACAAATGTACATAACATACTTTCTTAACCACTTTGTGCATTTTTGGGTAATTTATCAACCAAGAACATTGGCGAAATGATTAATGCCCGGCGCACAAAAGCTAATCATTTGTCAGTCAACAATCCCTCATGCATTAAAAAATAAAAATTTCTCTACATCGTTTATCATTAGCAAGTGAAAATTCACCATGGGGATAAAAAAATTTTTTCACAAAATTGGCAGAAAGTATCTTTTTGGTTTTAAAAAGCCCAAAAAAAAAAAATTTTTTAAAAAACATAAAACGGGGAAATTTTGGCTTGGGGCCCTTTAAAAAAAATTTTTTTAAAAAAAAAAATTTTTCGGTTTTTTTTTTGGGTTTAAAAAAATTAAAAAAAAAAAAATTTTTCTTTTTTTTTTTTTAAAAAATTTTTCCCTTTAAAATTTTTTTTTAAAAAAGGGGGGCCCCAATTCCCCCGGGGGAAAAAAAAAAAAAAAATTGGGGGGGTTTTCCAAAAAAAAAAACCCTTTTTCGTTTTAAAAGGGTTTTAACAAAAAAGGGGGGAAGTTTTTTAAAAAAATTTAAACAAAAAAAAGGGTTTAAAAACCAAAGGGGGTTTTTTAGGGCCCCCCCCGGGAGTTAAAAATTTTGGGGCCTTTTTGGGGGGATTCCCCCCCAAAATTTTGGGAACAAACCCCCTTTTTAAAAAAATTTTTATTTGAAAAAAAAAGCCCATTTTCAGGTTTCCCACCCGGGTTTTTATTTTTTGGGATATTCTCAACGACATGATTCATTTTTATACGTAAGTAACGAAAAATGGGGCTGGTATCCCGCCCAAAACAATGAAGAACGCGTCGTCTCCCATTATAGAAAAAGTCTTAAGAAAATCAAAAAGAAAACTGCTTCCCCAAAAGGTTTTCCATTTTAAACCCCAAAAACTTTCCCTCATTTCCAATTTCCCTGTCAACAAAAATATACTTTTGGACGGTTCAAGAATAGTTAAAAGGGTTTAGAGAAAAGGGGTGGAAAATTTCATCCCTTCTTAATAATAAGGTGTTAGTTTAAGATCTGAGTTAGAGAATCCAAAAAAGGGGGAAATTTCCTTTCCTTTTTTTTTATTTCCTCTAAATTTCATTTTTAACTACTACTGACCATGCTTAAAAAAAAGTTTAGTTTTGGTCCAAATGTCAAAATAATGTGGATTCAAGTCTTTTAAAAAAAGACTTAAAATGCAACACCTAAAGGTACAATCCATTGCGCTTTGATTAAGGGCCTGCCCTGAGACCTGCAAACATTGTTTGAGAGCAGAAAGAAAATGTGGTAGAAATAGCAATATTCGTATTAAGGCTATACTTTTGCTAAATGACCAAAGATCCTTTGTCTTCAAGTGAACTCCCAATGTATCAATTGGGTGATCAATATATCGAGCTCATATAGTAACGAAATCTGAGTCATCCTCTCACCTATTTGATAAGAAATTCATATGTAGACCGGCAACAAAATAATATAGGGCGTTGTGGAATTCTCTTGATATTCATGATGGAGTACCGTACTGGAAATGCGAGAGCGAAGATGGCAAAACACATGTAAGTGGAAAGAAGTAAGTACCTCAAAGAAAATTATGATAGCCTTAGTGGAGGACATTTCGATATCAAGAAAACTTTGGCAAAGGTACGGGAGAGATTTTATGGAGATCAAGTAGGCACTAGATGTAAAGAATCGGTGTAATAAATGCCATGTAGACGATACTAGAAAAGGACCTAAAATGAAGACTACAGGGAAACTACTATGTTATAACATAGGAACTTCTTTCGAGAGGATTACTGTAGATATCCTAGAACCATTACCTGTCACTGAAGCAGGCGATCGATACACATACTTGTCATTGTGATTATTTCACAAAGAGGCCAGAAGCTATACCAGGCAAATTATTTATATCAGATCAAGAAGTATCAATAAGTGCCGACGTTATGAGAAAAAAACTGTATTTCACGTCACGGAATTCCTTTCATTTTCCAACGAATTTCAATTCAATTTTATTCAAGGAACTTGCAATCTTGTACGCATCCAAAAAACCCGGACGACAGCACTACACCCAAAGCCTAACAAAACTGTGAAACGATTTAACAGGACTGTATTGAATAACTCTTGTCTGTGAAATAAATCTGATTGGAATTTGCACATTCCTTTGCTCCTGGTATAAAGTCATATGAGACGAATAGTTGTTACGTTTCGAAACGCCGCTAGATCAAAGTCCAGGTTTACCAAGTGATCTTTTCTAGAGACCGGTGATATACCTCCCTCGCCTGAAGAATACACTTGCGCTCATCTGGCACGTTTGGAAAGTGTTTGTCGTTTCGTCCGTGTGGGAATATGAATAAACGTTACGATACAAGCGCTACAAAACATCACTTCAATCATCCTGCTTGGTTTTTTAGCTCAAAACATTTCAGGCTATGTCCAAAGTCACAGCTTCTCTTTGAAGGATGCATACCATTATATCATAGTGAATGACATTGTTCGGATTCGATAGTCTTTGGCATTTAAGCCAGAAATCGTACGAACAGCTCCGTACGGCGAATGGACTGGGGTTTCTTTCTGTTGATAGCACTGCCCGGGACGTGAAGCATTTAAAGGAGCAGTGTTGCGGAAATTTTGAGCCCTGCTTCTTCGCCGAAAAGGTATTATGGCTGCAAAGATCGCTTGACAGCCAAAGAAGATTAGTTCGACAGGATGTTTGTCTAATGTGAAATTGTGGTTAATGTGCCAAATATTTGCGTGATTTTTCAGTTTGTGCTATTATGAATTTATTCAAGTGTGTTATTTCCTGTCAGAAGAATCTACTGTAATTACTAAAGTTTTCAGAATAAATTACGATTTATTCCGAAAAGACTTCTGTAAATTGAGCGAACCTTCCGTCTCTTGAAAGACGATATATCACGAAACAATTACAATTTTCAATTGCATCCATAGTCACGTCCAATGTTAATACATATTTCGCACAGCTTTTACTTTTATATATAGGACTTCGTAACTCTTAGTTACGGTGAAATAACGAAAACGAGCGATGTAAGATACAACTGAAGGAAGAAGGTTCGTTCTGGGTACCTTTCCGTTCCGAACGCGAGTACTTAACCGATCACGCCAAAACGATCGTCTTCGCGTGATGTTGGTACTAGTTCATATAGATTTCACACCGCCACATACTCCCCTGCCAGTGTTTCGGTGAATAGGCGAACAAACGATACCATATTCGTGGCGAGCATGTAAGCAGTTGCGTCACTTGGTGGGTTGCGTCATTCGTGCGAGACGGCTTTGAGAATTGCGTCATTTGTGTGAAGGTTTGATAACGTCATTTGTGTGAGACGACTTGAGAATTGCGTCATTTGTGTGAGACCACTTTGAGAAGTAACGGCTTAGTTGCTTTTGCGGTGGATAGATGGCGCCACGACCGCGGCGCGTGAAGGATGCGGTTCCTTTGCACGACCAGGGTCACCAGTGAAGGAAGGAAGATTCGTTCTGGGTACCTTCCGTTCCAAACGCGAGTACGTAACCGATCACGCCAAAACGATCGTCTTCGCGTGATGTTGATACTAGTTCATATAGATATCACACCGCCACACAACATGCTCTTTGCTACCTACAAGTTATATACGGGACTCAGTTGTATTTTATGGGCAAGCAACCCTGACACCTCCAATTTGTCGGCCGCAAGGAATTACTGTACCTTCTTAGCATAGCAATGACAGTGAGAATTACAATGATTGGCAAAAACTGTCTTAACCCATTATCTACCGCATTATGATTTACTGCAGTATTTTGCAAGCAATTTTTTTTGAATCACTGCATTGAAAATTAAGGGATATACATAAACGAAACACTAAACTTTGGGAAATTTAATCCGTTAGAGCTAATTAATTAAAGATATTCAACTATAAAATTTCACTTAAAATAAATATTCAAATCGTTTTCTAAGGTCTTCACACACACATTTTGACATACAAAAAAAAACACTTAAATTTTACATTAACTATTTTTTCGGGACAAAAATGATAATCTTCGCAATCCGCTGAAAACGCAATTTCTGCTATAAAACTATTCTCCTTACCCGCTAAAATACTCATCATAGAACCCGTGCTGCCATATATCTTGGAAGGGTGGATTTCAAAGAATATTCCTGCTAAGCATCGACAGAATATTCGTAAAAATGGTTATTCTATGTAATTTTAAAGTGAGTGGTACTTATAAGTACCGATGGTAGATTAAGGGTTAAAATGATTTTTTCCTCTTACATGCTAAAATTCGAGGATTTTGTTAATATTCTGATTAAGATTAAGGAAGCTCAATGAATGAGATCTGAGTTTTACGTAGAAAAATTAACACTAATCGTTTAGTTTGAGTACACAAAATATGTATAAACATCGCGTTGTCATCAAATTCCATATTGTTCATTACGCATTTAATTTCTAAGTTTTCTCACAGGTTGTAAGTTTAAGCTTTTGGAAAAAAAATTCGCATTATTCCTCTGTTGCAGTAGATTTCCAATATGAATTCCAAAATAATGAAGACTAGTAAGAAAATGCAAATAAATAAACAAAATAATAAAAAAATTAAAAATGGCGAATCAGATTTGAAAACAAAACGAACGACAGGGTGAGTGAGGAAATATCTCGCATTATTCAACAACTCGAGTGCTTTTGCTGAAGGACCTAGGAATTTTAAACCATGGTCAAGTGATGAGGACGTCATCTGAGCTGGCACCCCCCTCTCCTAACTTCCATACCACACCAACAGGAGGACGTTAGAGCCTCGACATATTTAACGTGCAAGACGGGGTCAAGACGGGTCTTCCCCGTACTAGGCTCGAACTCATGACACGCGGCCAGAGGTGGCTTAAA
>BMAV01007316.1:2264-32017 GCA_019973955.1 Trichonephila inaurata madagascariensis
AAAAAAAAAAAATTGACAGCGTCTATGTCGCATGAGTATGCGGCACGTTTAAGTTCCCTAGAGTGCCTGTGTAGCTTGGGTGCTGTCGGCAAAATTAAGTTCCTAGTACAGTTTCGCATTGCCAGAGCTCTGGTATCGCTCTCTCTGGGGAGGAAAGGGCGCGTCAAAATGACATTGTGGCAATCGTTATCCCCCTATAAGGTTCCACACTCAAAAGGGATAACAGCTCCCATGGAATGAACTAGGTCTGCAAGGTGCTTACCATCCTCAACTCTATTAAAAAAAGGCCTTTTAATGTAATAATGTACCTATTGTATCATTGGATAGGTCAGTCTTATTAGTTTTTTTTTCTCCTGTGCAGTTTATGGTATGAACAATCCTTCAAGAATGAATCGGAGATCATTTCTAAGAAAGACGGTGTTTTTTACTGAAATGGCGTCGATTAAAGAGAAAGCCCAATGTTTGCTTTGTTTTCACGAGATGAAATCATCCATTAATGCTCAGCTTGAATGTGTACGTTTGTTCAATATCAATAAAGCGATGGTATGAACTGTTTAAAGAAACAATCAGCATTTAGTATCTTCCTAGTGTGAGTAAAGCAGCTGTTGAGCTCTATCGTCAATCGTTTCAACGGAATCTTATATCAACTTGTGAAGTATCATATGAAGAAATATTACAAATAAGTTGAGTAGGAATTCTTCATAAAATACTTCGGCTGCATGCTTAAAAATGGCGATACATGTTAAATGACACTTGAAGGAGGCTGGAGACATTCACTGAGGGAGGACACGTTGCCACTGACTGAGGTCAATCGTCCTATAAAACATTTATAATAATACTTAGAATATATCGAAAAAAAGTATTATAAGAGTTTGAGCACAATAAATATTTAGAGTCAGAGAAACACTTTGAAGAGTGTCAGTAAGTGAACAGATGTGCGAGTGAGTGATCAAATTGGAGCTTACACTATAAATCGCACCAACGAGCAGACTTCTCAAATTCTCTTCATGGAGTCGATTGCCGTTGAAATGCGGACCCTGTAGATATAGTGTCGTTTCCCCCCCCCCCCACGGGGTTAAATTCTAGTAAGAAAGTCTCCCCCCAACCACCTCAAATGTATCTTTAACTACTGGAATTAAGGGAAAAAATGTTTTTCCCTATTCACATTTAAATACATAGAAATATAAAAATGGAAAACATATTCGTGTTTGTAATCTTCAAATAGTTCACATTAAATGGATTCTTTCAAGGGATAAGAATGACTTTGAAGAGTATTTTTTTACTCAGAAATGATAATGCAAGAGTATTTTAAATAAATATATGTTTGACAGATTCGAAACCAGTAAGGTAAACACACACATCTATGCAAAAAAAAGAAAGAAAAAGAAAACTTTTTTGACAGTTTTTTTTTTTTTTTTATCATTGATAAGTTTTTGAAACTACAGATTTTGTTAACTCCGCATATTGAAAAGTATCTATTTCTCTATCTGAATAAATCCTTTTTTGCTTTATTTATTAAGCATTGTTGAATTTCAACCGATTCAAAGTAAAAATAATATTTGTTAAGAGCATATAAAAATGCAAATCTTTACGTGCTGAAATTTATTCCAAGAAAAAGTTGTACGTTATATAAGTATTTAAAAGATTAAGGTGGCAGTTGTTAAATATTTGTGGTTAAGGGCCAAATGGTGGCAAGATTTGACCACGATCTCCTTAAAACCAACGATATATATATATATATATATATATACTGTTCGAATTAATTGTGAGAAATATTCTTTTCTTGTCTGAGTTGGTATGTGATTTTCAGTGATGTTCCGATTCCCCTCAAATCGGTTAAATCTGCATAGAGGTAATGTGATAGATCGACCTTGACTATAATTAACTGGTTTAATTGATTTTGGCGAATCAATTGTCCAGTTGTGAGCCATTCAGTGTGGCAGCTGGTGGTTATAATTTTGCGTTCCTTGTAACACGTATTACTTTTGCTTGTTCTGAGATGGATATTACTCTGAGGAAGCATTCTTAAACAATCACTCTTAATGAACACACTTCTATGACTGTGAGAGATGTAGAAACAGTAGTTGGTGTGGGCAACTCAAGTGTTTCAAGAATTATAAGAACATTTCAAGATTCCGGAACATCGTTCGGACCCTGCTGTAGGATTAGTGCTGCAGATAAGGGGTGTCGGGTTTACCCGTTGGATCCTCACCCTGGACTGTATCACTATATTCTGGGTGTACTCTGGGTAAACGCCGTGCCTGGTTTTTGGCCAGATGACCGGCACACTGCCTCCCTTGTTGGACTCTGTGGTAGGTGGAGGCACGCCAGGACGAAGTTATGTACGCATACTTATGAATCCAATGCAGTTGTGCCCGGGTAAAGGCCTCGTATTGCCCACTCTCAACGTCGATGATACTTCAAGACCTCCAGATACCTACTTATTTCTTTGAAAAACAATGAGATGTCAAACAAATCACCATTTGCTATTCATAAAGCCATTATCGGAATAGGCGGTGAACCAAAGTCAATTAAACGTTTGCGATCCGGAGATCTTCGAATAGGAACTACATCAGCATTACAAACAAAGTCATTTCTTCGCAAAATCATTTCTTAATGAACCTGTAACAATAAGTCCGCATAAAACCTTGAATTCGTGTCGTGGTGTTATTTCTGAACCTGACCTATTGACCACTCCTGATACGGAAATCCTTGAGGGATTCTCCAATCAAGGTGTTATTCAGGTCAGAAGAATCACAATTAAAAAAGACTCAACACTAATTCCAACTAAACACTTAATTTTAACTTTCAATAGCCCAAACTTACCGACAACAATAAAAGCTGGCTACCTCAACTGTAAAATACGCCCATACATACCGAACCCTCTGCTCTGAGGTTCTGTCACTCCCAAACCTCCTGCCGCGGTCAGTTAACATGCTCTAGATGTGCATCCGTTGGACATTCTTCCATGGATTGTACTCTGGAGCCGAAATCCATCAGATTCAAAATTATGCCCGAAGTGGAAAATAGAAAAGCAGATACAGGAAATAAAAACAAATAAAAATATTTCTTATCCAGAAGCACGTAAATTAATAGCCCTACAGTTATCTCAAACTTACGGCCAAGTTGCCAAACCCTCAATTGCTACCAGTACAACACAAACAGATGAATATATTACTAAAATAGTATGTCCACCTTTAAAACTACTGCAACATTTGGTATCCATTCTAATGCCAATAATGTCTTCTAAAATATCTGTAATTAACAAATCATCATTCACAACTCAAGCAAACCTCTTAGCACCCACATATTCAGTAACAGTTACCTCGTTATCAGAATCTCAACTATCTGTTCCTTTAATAGATACTACTCCCACCACATCTAATAGTTTATCTACATCTGCTGAATTTTCTTCATCTAATAAAGCACTTTCTTCATCCGATGTATCAGTGTTTACACCCTTACCAGCTGAAACATGTCTTGCTTTTGAAACTGAAACCTCTATATCCAAAACCATACCTTCTACATGCCATGATACAAAACAAACTTCAAAAAGCCGCAAGAAAAGACGTCCTAAAAGAAGTATTACCTCCAAAATAGACATACAATTGACGCCTCACAAACCTAAAAAAAGCACGCCTTCACAGGATACATCGGACGAGGACATGCTTCTATACGATGTTGAGGCAGAGTAACTTGAACCGAATCCCGCTCTCGTTGAAAAAGACGGGAAACAATATTGGAGAGGAGTGTTACTATTAACACCAACGAAAAACAGAAAATGACGTTTACTTAATACTTGTCGAACTTGGTGGGAAATTTCCCCCACCAATCTATTTGTTTATTTATTTGTCCCAATTTACTTTTATATATATTTTGAGATTTTACCTTTTCTATATAACTAGAATTTATTACAGATTTTTAATGGTTTTATACTTTAAATATTTTAACGATTGTTTGGCGCAGTTTAGCCAAGATTGGCTCTTGCGCCAATGAACCCAACATTCACTCACTCACTCATTCTCAAAAGGGCTCCATTTTGTTATTTGTTTCGAATTTTAGGGAATGCGACCTATATTCCGGTAATGTCCTCTTTTTTTACGTGAGTATAAACTTGATAATAATGCTTCAAAAGTTGTACGTTGCATAAACCAGGTTTTGGGAGATTATATTATTAACGATTGTGAAATGTACGGCATTGGCTTGAAAAAATCAATTTGGGGATTTTTTCCTATAAAATAAACTACGTAAAAGATCCAAAACATCCATAAAATATGATGTTTCGAAAGCATTATTAGTGGAAACGAATCTAACTGTATCTATTATACTTCAGTTATGTAAATGAAATGCATTAAAAATTGAAAATTATAGCCCCATCACTTGTCAATTGGCATACCCCAATATTTCTTCACTACAACGCTCGGACGCATGCGCATACAAAGCAACTGCAAATTTAAGTTAATTAAAATATTAAATTTTTTGCAGCACCCCTGTTATTCACAGGATCTTTCAACAATCAGTTATTAAGGACAGTTTTTACGGGATAAGCACAGAATGGAACTCTAAACATCAGAACTTCTTTAAGACATGCATCTGCCTATACATTGAATTTATTTGGCAAAGTTGTATTAAAGAAAATGAAACATATTTTGAATAAATAAGAAGCTTTTGAAAAAAAAGGTAGCTATTTTGGGCATTCACTTAAAAGTTTAACAATTCGTATGCTCCAATCTATACTACATTAGATATAATTTCTCAATATATATTTCATATATTTTGAGCTTTATGCTATATGAATTATGAAATACACAAATTTTTGAAGTATGATTTTGGACCAAATTTTTTTTATAAAAGAATGGAAAATAATCTGTCAAAATAAAACGAATAATTTTTCTTAAATTCTTTTTTTTTCAATAGATATTTGTAAATATGTATAAAATGGCACTTTTAAAATAAAAAGTAACATTTAGTACTTTAATAATTAGTTTAATTTTACTACTTCAAACCATATATATATTAAACAAAATAAATAATTCCAAATGATCGGTATTCAAAAAAATCATGTCACCGTTTTGAGAAACTAAAATTAATGCATTTATTAGGACAAATAATGAATGTTTCAAAGTTTTTCGACAGTTATTATTAATCGAAAGTTTTGATTAATAATTGTTAGATGACATTTTCTTCCAATCCATCTTCTTCCTTTTCTTGACACACAAGTTAAATTAAAAATTTTGTGGTTTCCTTCACTTTTGATGAAAATCCTGCATAGTTCTTGAATCCTTGATTAGTTCTTCTGGAAAAATATATATACATAGTTTTAGTTTTTAATAATCTCTACTAGACAGATATAAATAATTTAAACATAAGATAAAATAATTAGATATTATAAAGTATGCAATAATATAATAGCTTACATTTTATAACGCTGAGTGAAATCCTTTTGAAAATAAAGAGAATAAATTCTAAATCCATTAAAAGTAAGTGTTTAGCTCACGATGAATCTGTGAAAAATAAACAAGCTATTACCAGTTTTAGAATTCAAATGCAGATTCAATCTTACTGGCTGAATTGAAACATAGCAAAACGTGTAAAATAATTTTTACCAAAATAACTATAAACTAAGTAAATTAAGTGAAAATTGAAATTTTATGAGTAATATACTAAAAATATTCTATTTGTCTACTCTATAATTCTAAGGTTAAAAATAAAATTACTGCAAATATTATTTTTGGGAACTACTGTCACGCCATCTCTATGAATTCAATATGTTGGTTATTAAAAGAAGATAATAATTGTGGAATATTTACTAAAATATATTATTTAATGAAAACCAACTATTAATCTACACATAAAGATTAAATCCATACAATTTAGAATTTCCTGATACAGGTAATTATCAATAAAATTAATCGGGTATTTCTGATCTACACAGCATTTTATACAACTATTATATATATATATATAATATAATATATAATATAAATGTATATATATAATATAAATTTTTAATTGTTAGGTATATTCGCCGTGTATAGCGTGCACCCTGTTTTTTACAAAGGGATCTGAAATGTACGTGCGGCGCAGTACTTGTGTTCTGAAGTCATTTATTCTAGGTGTTATTACAAGCTTAAGAAAAAAAGTACACTTTTAGAACTACAACCCTTTAAGTTCATAAGGAATATAATTTCTTTGAAATAAACAGTATTTCGATAAATGTAGAAGATATGTTTCGATATATGTGTCTAATTTCTCTCTCTCTTTCTATGCTCATTCTTTTCATTTTTAAAACATCCACTTTATACCCGGCGTATAGCATGTACCCATAAATTTTGATTTAATTTATTGTCTTTAGATTGTGTGTCATACTTTGTATTTTACGGTATGTATATTATTTTCCCAGTGCGGTACTTTTAACAATTTTGAAATTAAATTTACCTAACTTGTAATAAATATTAGCACTAATTACTTTCAAATGTTTACCGATATCAAGAAATTTTGCATGGGTATATGGCTAGCATTTTGTTATTACAAAAAACACCCGGATTATTGATTGGTTGGAAAAAACATATTTTGCTAAGAGAGACTCGAGGCTTGATTTGAAGAGAAAGACTTTACTGATCCAACA
The DNA here is from genome assembly GCA_019973955.1 of Trichonephila inaurata madagascariensis. Classification (NCBI taxonomy): domain Eukaryota; kingdom Metazoa; phylum Arthropoda; class Arachnida; order Araneae; family Nephilidae; genus Trichonephila; species Trichonephila inaurata. The sequence goes on from BMAV01007316.1 coordinate 8,893, forward strand.
TTTCTTGAAAACAGTTAAAAAATTGCTTCTCTATTGGAATAAGTTTAAGAAGAATAACAAACAAAGTTGGGACTTTTGTTGCTTCACTGAAATGGTGAAGGAGCCTCCTAGAGGAATATCGAAATATACTTTATATTCTGGTGGGGCGATACAAGTGCAGATGGTCTTTTACTTACATTTTAATTTGAAATACAATTCCATAAAAATTAGAGGAGCTGGGAGAGACAATTTTCAATGGGTTAGGATATTTTTTAATCTACTCCAAATCTAAATTAATAACGCACATTTTGAGTGATAGGAATTTTATTTTATGATAGCACAGGATTTCTTAAGGAATTAGTTTAATCAATAAAAAAAAAACAGAGTCCTGATGAAAACATTATATAATGAAGCCTTCTTTAATTTTGTTCTCAGCTACTTATAAAAAAAAATATTTAAAATAATGCAGTTATATTTGCGTAGTTATTTTAAAAAAGGTCTATTAATTACTTGAATTAAATAATCCTTTAAAAAAGCGTTTGATATATCTTTTTTTTAAAAAATTAAGAATCTTCTTTTTTTTTCTTTACTTTGCTGTTATAAAGCATTCCTGCTTTTCAAATATTTATTTATATAAATCAGAAATTTTGTGTATATCTTCTTTGAGTTAATTTGCACAATTCCTAAATTTTTAGAATCTTTTTTATCTTAAAAGTTTTTTTAAATTCTTTATTTTTATGTAAACATTTTTCCACCAAATATTAAGCAACATTTGTATTTATTCTTTTATTACTTTCATCAATTAATGAACTTTTATCAAATAATCAGTGATAAATATTTCTTTTTTTTATGTATCATTCCTGGCAGTTTGTTAATGTTTTTAAAATTGTTTTACCATCAAGTTTTTTTAAGCTTACAAGCCCGAGGAAAAATATAGACACAATGCATTAAACATTTCTTTTCTTTTCTAATTGCTTTTATTTAATTTGAGCTTTAAAAAATGAGTCTTCTATAACATTGGACATTTAAATGTTTCATCTAATAAATTATTTACACATTCATTCCGAAAAAGATATTTGAAAACAATCCAAGCAACGAGTAAACTAACTGTTTATCGAAGTTGGAGAACCATATAAATCATAACAAAATTAAAACACGGTTTAATGTCATAAATGTGGATGGTAAAAAAATAATTCTGAAAGAGAAAAATTACATTGTTTCTGAAGAAAGATGATGTTTCATTAACAAATTCACAATTTAAAGTAGCGCAATTTAAAACTACTGTAAAATCAAATAAACTTATTTTTAGTAACATTGTATCACTAATTAAATGTTTGAAATAAGTTATTTTTCTATGAATCTTGTCTTACACGTTTTCTTTTTTTAAATGTTATTTTGCAATTTGATTGTATTTATTTAAATTGTACACTTGACATTATTGTAATTTAGTTTAATTTTTTTTTCATTATTTAATGCACATATAATTTAACTATTTTTGCATGAAAGTATTAATTTGTTCAATTAAAAGGTTGAAATAAGAAAGAAGAAAATAAGAAACTGAGGTAATTTGAATTCAGCATTATTTGAAATTGAATGTGGTGGGATTGTTATCATATACGTATAAAGAATATCTAATTATTTTGGAATAATCTGTTGGTAATTGAAATTCCTTTTCATATTGTTTTTTGATTCAATATAAAAGTGTTGAAACACTGTTTGAAATGAATTCCATTCTGTCTTTCACATTCATATACAAATTAAGTGATCTTTACACTGCATATAGGATAATTTAATATGCATAAATTAGATAGGTTTATACTGTAATTACTAATGCCCATTGTAAATGTTAATGCATTGCTTTAAATAAAATCAAACTACTGCAATAAGCTATATAAATTAAATAACATTCAATATTAGTGCGTAAATAGTTAGAATATGCTTTAAACTGCTTATAGGAAAAATGAGATTCAATGAGCTTCATTGCTTTTATTCGTAATGTTAGGTGCTTAAATGTTTTCAAATTCCACTTAATTTACAAGTAGATTCGATCAAAATTTATCGAAATTATTCTGGAAATCCCCGATGAATATAAAATATTTCCCTGTACAATGAAACAATGCAGCGGTTCAACTTTAAAATAGCACATTCAATATAATAATTTAAATTAGCAATCACAATAGATGAAATAAATACGTTAACGATGGCTGACTCTTGTCACTGAAATGCATTGTCCATTCCTTTATAGCCATTCTTGAGAATACTAAAGGCATATCTTTAAATATTCTTTCTAGATCATTCTAGATTTGTCTCAAGGCAAATATTTTTGTAGTCAGATTTGGCAATGAAATTTTGACGGGAGTTCTTCTTGCCTACAAACCATCTTTCTGGCCACCATTTATCTTCGGTTATGTGCAAGAAGTCCAAAATTTTCGTAACAATATTTTTCTTATGTAACATATGTTCCCACATACGCTCGAACGCTATAATACACTCATGGACAAAAAATTTAGCCAACTAAGAAATAATTTCGGGATCGTAACGAAAAGGTACATGTCGGAGAGATATGCAAATGATTAGAAATACAGCGTGATTGCGCATTACGTACAGCCGGTAGAGGGCATTTAACGTTGTTCCCCGTGGAGTATAAAAAGGGTAACCAAAGCTTGTTTGAGTGTGATGAATCGCTTACAAAGGCAGAGCTGAGGTATACATGCCATTACGCCGTTTTCGAAGAGAATATGAGCAGGTGTCGAAGTTTGAGAGGGGGAGAATCATCGGCATGATGGAAGCTGGGTGGTAGGCTAGGTGAATAGCTCGTCAATTAGGCCGCTCTGATTGTGTTGTGAGGAGGTGCTGGGACCAGTGGATCCGAGAGATGTCATTTACACGAAGACCAGGCTCAGGAGGCCCTCGACAGACCAGTCGTAGAGAAGACCGCCAAATCGTAAGAAATGCACGCGTGCAGCCAACTGCGTCATCGGCCGCCATCCAGGCACAGATAGCACCTTCACTAGGGGCCCCTGTGTCTTCTCGAACCATACGAATGTGCCTGGCTGAAGGAGGCTCGAGGCTCCCATTACGTGTACCGCCCACCCATCAACGCCTCCGTTTGGAGTGGGGCCACGTACAAGGAAGCTGGACTGCAGCAGAATGGAACCAGTTCGTCTTTAGCGAGAAATCCAGATTCAATCTCGGCAGTGTTGACAATCGTGTTCGTGTGTGGAGACACCGCGGTGAACGTCTCAATCCAACCTTTGCTTAACAGCGATACACCGTTCCCACAGCTGGTGTGTTGGTATGAGGTGCCATTGCCTATAATACATGGTCACCCCTACTATTGATCCGTCGCACCATGACAGCCCAGCGTTATGTGTCCATGACATCCTGCAACCACATGTGTTGCCACTCATGCAACGGCTCCCAGGAGCCATTTTTCAACAAGACAATGTTCGGCCTCATACGGCAAGGGTGTCAAGACTGTCTCCGCACTCTGACTACCCTTCCTTGGCTTGCCCGATCCTCATATTTGTCTCCAATCTAGAATATCTGGGATCATTTGGGATGGCGAGTTGGGCATCCCACGAGTTTGAATGAACTAGAGGCAAGGCTATAGCAAATATGGAATGAAATGTCTCAAAACATCATACAGAACTTGTATGCCTCAATGCCCGATCGTATCGCATCAAGCATTCGTACTAGAGGGGGTTCAACAGGATATTAAATCCTCCATTCTTTTGGCTCATTCACTGAAATAAATTATCCTTTTTCTCTGATTTTCTAATCATTTACTTATAATATCGACGTAGTCATTAGGTATGTAAAATTTCATTTCATTTTGACGACTCCTTCTTGGTGCGCTTATTTTTTTGTCCATGAGTGTAATAAGAACGATGACAGCATTTAGACACATTTTCTTAATTGGTAATGTCAAATTTGGCGAAATCAGTCGACGATATACCTACTTTTATCTACACTGGTGTTCAAAATTAAGAGAATTTTTAGATTTTGTCGATTATCTTTAGAATTAATGGAGATATTTTAAAAAAAATTTTTATATATATAGTGCTGATATAAAGCAAATAAATAAATAAATAAAAATAAAAAAATCAACAGTTAAAATATACATTGAATGACTTGTATTGGGTCCCTCGCTCTCTCGAATACCTTCTTACCTCATTTTCTTATACAGAGAACCAGAATGAGGTCTTGGAGCCTTCATGTACGTCTTTTCACGTGTGCAATTGGCCCTGATTTCATTTTAATGGTTGACAATCCGAGGTCCATACAGCTCATCTGGTTGATGAATTTATGAAATGTAAGGATTAGCCAGTTAGATCGCCAGACCACATCCGTATAGAATATGCTTGGGGCGTTCTGGGGAGAGTAATTGCAATTCGCAAACCTCCCCCGAGAACCATCCAAGGCCGGAAAACAAAGTTGCTGAACAAATGGAATTAATTACCACAGGAATTCATAAATTCTCTTATTCCCGGTTAAAATCTCGATGTCAGGCCTGTTTATCTGAAAGAGGGGACCATCCCCCTATTAATTATTGTTCTTGTTATGCTCTGCAACTGCTTTTCACACCTTCCGACTTCGAGGAGTGTTATGCATGTGTATTTTAATTGTTGAATGGTTATTTTTTACGTTATATCAGCTCTCTATACATACCAAATTTCATTAAAATCTGTCCAGTGGGACTAGAATTAATCTACAAAATCTAAAATTACTCTTAATTTTGAAAACTAGTAAACTTTTTTTACTAGAATAAGTCACTTTAATAAATTTAAATGTGTTTGATACATCGTTTTTAAGTAGAATTAAAGATAAATCAATGTTCCTTCCATTGTGTAAATAACGGGAGTCAAAATAAAATATTTTAGTTTTTCTTTTGTGGGACAACAACTGAGTACTGTATTTATTAAAGTGAATACTATTTCAAGATCTTTTAGAATATGTAGAACATTGTTTGCTGAGTATACTGTAAACGAATGTTTCAGTATTTTAAGCGAGGATTTCACCTCTAAGGAAAGATAACGGTATTGAGAAAGGCTTATTTTGCTAATAACAGTTGCATAATGTTATCTGAAAGCTTTTGTTTGTTTTAAAAACTTCCACATTGTTTAACAAGAGAGAATTAGCTTCGTACTTTTATCATTCATAACATATGGTTTCTTTCGAGTGTAATCGAAATGCATACAGAGTTGAATATTTGAAATTAGAGCTTTATATTACATTGGTAATTACGTAAATAACTTTATTTAATTTAAATATGTAGAAAACTTATTCATATTGCATGAGTATTTTCAATTGCAAAACAATTAATTATTAACTTGGAAAATAGAAATATATAACATAATATTTTAAGTCCTAGAAATGTAATCATTGTATAATTTCTATTGTCTCAGTTAATTTGAGGATCCCGAATCATAATTATTATTTAAATTAACTATCACGATTAATCATTTAGGGTTCATTTCTCGAATTTGCATTATTTATTTCATTGAATAATATTGAAACTTATAATTTTACAGATTTTATTTTCAAAAGAGCTTTTTGACATCGATAAATAACAAAATTTTATTTTATGTGTAATATTTGATGATCTCTGAAAAAAATAGCATACTATACTTAAAAAGAAGTGTCCAATGTATGAAGAAAATTAAATTAAACCTCTTTTCTACATAGTATGTGCAGATAACACTGGTCAACACAAGTCTTGTTTCCTTTATTTTTATTTCTGTTATTAGGTATTTCTATGGCCCTCATTATGAATAATATACAAGGAGATTGCTAACAGCTTTACTTTTTGAAATATACAGTTTTGTTATTTTGACAAAAAATACAGAAAATCAATACATTATGTTAACAAAAATGAAAATGAAATGATCTATTATAAGATTTCCTTGAATGAATGACTTTAGGTAGATCTAGTTGCAAACTCCAGCAGCAGTCTGCCACCATATGTGAGTCCCACCACCCCTGATGACGTTCTTCCATTGTCCGAAGATCCTGATGGAATCTTTCACTCTGCTCTTCACTGAAATCACCCAGATTTTGTGGAAATCGGTCTAAATGCGAGTGCAGGAAGTGGATTTTTATGCTCATGTTGCACCCTAGCTCTTTCAAGTTCGATAGCATGGACTCAACAAGCTCCACGTGGTCGTCAGATCTCTTTTTGCGTAGGAAATTACTCATAACCAAAACAAATGAATTCCAAGCTTTGGATTCGACTTCAGTCATTGATTTGACAAAATTAGAATCTTTCACGAGTTGCCTAATCTGTGGCCCATAAAAAATACCAGCTTTCAATTTTTTGATACTTAATCATGGAAACTTGCGTGAAAGAAAATTGAAACATTCACCACTTTTATCAAGCGCCTTCACAAACTGTTTCATTATGCCGAGTTTAATATGAAGTGGTGGAAGTATGATGCGGTCTCGGCTAACTAAAGGCGTGTTTATCACATATTTTGGTACCATCTTTTAGTTCTTCTCGTATTGGCCAGATTTTTTGTGACCAATGGTGTTGTTTATCACGGCTGTCCCAGAGACACATGAAGCAAGGGAACTTCGTGTATCCCCTTTGTTGACCCAAAAGAAAGTTAACCATTTTTAGATCAACACAAATGAACCATTTGTAATCTTGATACTTAATTGTTTCCATAACCTTAGCAATATTTGCGTATTCTTCTTTTAAAGTCACCGAATGTGCGATAGGTATAGATCCGTACTTATTACCATTATTAAGCAAAACACACTTTAAATTTCTTTTGCTGCAATCTATGAAAAGTCGCCAGTCACTAGGTTGGTACTTTTTTAATCTCATCTGTTGCAACAAACCACCAACATCGTTACAAAAAACTAATTCCTTCTCTTGAGAAAAAAACGGTAACAGATTTTTTTCTCGAGTACGATAAAATGTAATGTTTGTTTCCGGAGTAAGCAATTTTTTTTTTCTTTTAAACGAGATGCTAATATTTCAGAAGCTTCTTTCGGTAAGTTCAGATCTCTTACTAAGTTACTTAGTTTTTTCTGATTAAATGGTTGAGGTTCTTGGCTAAATTTGTAGTCTGAATCAGAATTTTCACTTGATGTATTTCGTTCGGGATCACAGGGATTTGGATCATTAGAAGATTTAGATGTGCTGGGTTGTAATTCTCGTGATTTTAATTGAGGTCGTTCAGCAGAAGGTAAGTTAGGATATGACCACTTACTTCGATTTCCAGGGTTAATTCCGTTAATTTTCGCAATGCAGAAGTAGCAGTCGTCATGGTGGTTTTTAAGGGTCTCGCCAAATCATGGGTGTTTCGAACATTACTGCATCTCTTTTTCCACTGGACCATAATTGTAGACATACTACACATTTCTGGCATGCAATATGAGGAACCCACGGCTTGTCCTGATTACACAATTTTATTTTAAAGTATTGATGATACGTAGTTTTTACAAAGTCCGATATAGGTTTTCGATATTTTGCAAATACATATTCACCACAAATATAGCAAAAACAATTGGGATTAAGCACACAACATTTTTTTAACGAAACCATATCTAAAAAAGCAACAAAATATATGTCAGTGTCCAATAACAAAAGCAAGTCTAAATAAAAGTAGTAAATGAGTGTAATTAACTGTAACTCAAAAACAAAAGTTGTTAGAGAAAAATTGTTGTCATATTTAAAAAATACTCGACAATATGAGATAGAAACAAAAAAACAAAAAAAAAACAAGAAACACAAAAAAAAATTTTTTGGTTGACCTGTGCAATCTGAATACATTGCGGTTTTGATTTTTACTTTTAACATTCCTCTTATTAATAAAGATATATTTTAAAAATGATACATTTAATAACAATAATTCAAACTGTAACGCACAATAACTATGCTTTTGTGAATTATCTAGTTAAATAAATGGGTGGTTTGAGTTTTGAATAGATTTCATTATCTTGAGATTTAGGAATTTTTAGAAGTTATTTATCTTATACCCAGGTAAAATAACATGTAAGAAACACCTTTCATATATGTAAGTAGAAAAATGCTGTATATAAATTATAAGACGATATTTTTTAATAATTGAGATATATAATAGAAAACCATAAATTCTACAACTTTTGCGTGTTTTGCCATTTTGATTAAAAAACGTTCTTGTCTTGGTTGCACGCGCTCAGACCGTCTAATTTATTTTATGAGATCAAAAATAAGTATGTTTACATTTTTAGAGTACTTATATAATAATCTTCCTTTTGGGAATATTTAAATGAGAGAGCTTACTGCCCACATGTTTTTCAACTATTTGTAGTGCCCAAAAATTGACCTTATTATTTTGATTTTCTACCGTTCTGATAAAAATTGTTAATTTGAGTTACTCTGTTTCATTGATAGCTTCGTAATTTTAAACTTTAATTTCACTTGTGTACTGTAAATGGATTTGAGACTCTGGCTCAATACCTTTAGGATGTGCAATTTTCTTAGGTGGAAATTTCTGAGCATGTATTTTTTTATATTTTAACATTTTTAAATTCAAATTTATTATTTTGAAGTGGAGTGACATCTGTTGTTGTTATTAAACGGTGGGTATCGTGACGTTCACAAACAACTGACCAATCGCAAAAACGTATTACTTACTTTATGGTGCCAAAAAATAAATCAAGGGAAATTGTATCTTCAAGTGACGAAAGAGATTTTGAACTGATTCACATCACAAAAAGGTGAATGCTTTGGATTACGATGCGTTGCAGTGAATTACGTATGTGCATTTGAAAAATTTCTCGGTGTACATTATGATAAACACGATGCAGCGTTTAGAGGTGTTTGGGGGTTAGAATAAAGATCAGTCACATAGTTAACACAATTCTGATTTATTGCTCTTTCACTTAATTTAACAATCCAGGGTAGAAAATGCACACTTCTAAGTATAGGAACAATTACACGGCTGAAAGGATACTTAATATATTTAATTATAGTTCAGTTCACTTACTCTTGGAACTCTTTGGTTATCTATGGTCTAAATTACCATAATTAACAATCTTGGATTATTCAGCAATTAATCGTCGAGTAACTCTCAGCTACTTTCCACTAACCACTAACTACGTGTGCCTAAAAGTTAATGCTTAAATGTAACCCTTCATTTACACAAACCATCTCTTCCTCTTCGGGAGAGAGTTTTCAATAGAACATTTAAAAGAAAACAATTTACCCCAAGAGGGTTTTTGAAGGCTCGCGGATATACCCGTTACAATACAATGAGAAGTGAAATGTTTTTAAAATGGAATTTAATTTGTTTGGAAGTACTTTCTCATGAATTTCTTAAGTAATTGACATATTTTTTAAGTGCGACTTTTTTTATGCTGTCCCTTTCCACAGCATAAAAAAAGTTTTTGCAGTACGTCTAAAAAATGCTTGTTATATGTAAGTATTTATGAAATTTTCGAATATTTTTTTTGTGCGATTTCTTTTATACGGCCCTTATCTGCCGCACAAAAACAGTTTTAACTGTACAACTGATAGATATGCGAACTATATATTTCTCAAATGCAGGTAATTATCCAATTTCTGCAAGGTAATTGAAACTGTTAAATAGATGTTACTTGTAACTGAATATCTTCTCTCTCAAACGCAAGTATTGCTCATATTGCACTGAATAATTGAAATGTAGGGATAACTTATAGATAAAATAAGTTAGTGTGTGTGTGTGTGTGTGTGCTCCATTTTATGCGGAGAAAAGATAATTGAGTAACATTGAATGTAATTTAACTTCATGCGATAGTGAATTTCCTGAGCTGATTCCTTTTAAACTAGTGTCACGGTATTCAAATACCAAAATTGTACTACAAACCTTCTATTGATGAAAATGTCGCAATGCATTCAGTAACAGTGTAATGAAATTGAAAAGTTTGTGATACAAAATTATTTAGAAATTGAAAGGTTTCAGAAAATTCGTACATGAAAATAGCAATTTTAACCGTACGCTTTTCAATGAAGTGCAAATTCTCTTTGCATAGTAATGTATTTTTAATTCTCCTAGAAGTTATATATATATATTTCTCAATATATAATTTTTTACTATTATCTACAGTTGCAGTTAAGAATATTTCTCTGTGTTAAAAAAATGCAATTAGATAATTATCCTACTACAATAATTTTTTCCCCAAGCGATGGTTTTCTGTATGAATATTAATTGTCTGATTTTAGAAAGAAACACATTAAAAGGTTTCAAAACAGTACCGAACATCCTTGTGAAAAAGAAAGAAGATTTTTCAAATATTGAAATAACTTCGTAAAAAATTTTTTGTTACTGCTTCTTTAAAGTTCCATTTAATTTTACAAGGATTTAAAATGCATTTAAAATCATATGTTGTCGTTTTTGCATTATTTCAATAGGCTTCTATATAACTACTTTAAGTGATCCATAAACAAAAGTAATTTAAATATTCTTACTGATTGAACAGTTTTAAGATTTTTAGCTCAATTATTTTATTTTACATGCTATTACTTAATACGTTTTTATCTCTGTTTTAAAGTATATTTAAATCTTCCCCTTATTTATGATTTTACTTTTGCTGTCTATAGTTATTTAACTTCAGAATTTCCTTTTCTTTTGTGTTTTAGTCATTTGCGAATATGTGACGGGTTCTATCAACTGCTTTGCATTAATCCTCTTCGGGAAACCTTAAAATAAACCTTAGCAATGTGTGTTACAGTTAGTTTTTACGCTAGTATGAAAATGATATTAGAGAATTGCCTTTCGAAAACTTTGGTGTAAATTTTAGTTTGGAATGTTTCCGAGAACACAGAAGAGTTCTCTTCTATCGGATGAAACGCAGATAAGTGTTTAATTACTTATCTTAAGTCCTTAATATAGTGATCTAAATTAAATTGCTCTCTCGGTTTATAATCCTTGATTGACCATGAGTTGACTAAACTGAAATAAAATTAATTATTTTTATAGCTATGTCTGCTGATTCGGAGCCCCAAACTACACCAGGAACCTCAGAGCCGCGACAACCATTATGTGACAGGGTTCTAATGTCACACAATCATTATATATTCTCAAACATTCATGCCTACTTCGAAATTCAAACCAGGGTCCTCGGCAAAGCAGTCAGCGTCACTAATCACTATCCAGGTAGCTAAAATGCAAGGCCCGTTGTTGTTAAATATTAAATTGTTACGAGTGTTTCATGAACAAATATGAAAATCAAAGTCACATTTTAGTGATGTAATTTGCTTATTGATGCACCTTTTTTGTTAGGAATTTTTGCATAAACCGTAATTTTTTTAAAGAAATGCATATCTATTGAATAACTTTTTAAAAATCTTTTTCTTATGTAGATGTTTATTAAAAAGTTTGTATAGAACAGGAATTTTATATCTGTATGTTCCTTCAATTTTCTTTCTATGTATTCAGGTATCCCAAAAGAGAACAATTATCTGTCTCATTTACTTGATATCTAATTTACGTTTTTAAAATAATTAAATTTTAAACAAATTAGTAGAGATATTAATGCTTGCAAATATTTTTTTTCTAATAATTAATTCATCGATTAGGTTTATAATGAACTTTTTCATAAAGGATGAAATTAATTTGAAATTTTTCTTAGGCCATATATATAACTATCAATATGAATCAACTATAATAAAATATAAATGGAAAAATAATAGGTAAAACAACAATTGCATAATATTATTTTAAAATATCAAATATTTTAGTAATTTTTAGCGGGATTAAAATATCTTTATTTCCCGCATCTTCAATATCTTAAAGTTTCCGAAAATACGAATGACTCTAAAGGAATTTTGACTAAAATATGTGTATATAATCCAAAGGAAAATGTTTTAGATCGAAGCCTGCTTACTTGGCTCCCAACGTACAGCCTAAAGGTGCATCATTGATATAAGATTATATCAGCGGATTATTTGCGCAGTTTCCAAATAGGCACTTTTAGCTAAAACATATCCTGAACATAAGAGATTGTCCTCACTAATATGTACTCATTGCCATAAAAAGTTGCGGACTAAGAAAAAGTCGTCAAAATTTTACATATGTAAATACTACTTTGGTATAAGTGAGTGATTAGAAAATGAAAGAAAAAGGCTCTTTTATTGCAGAAAAAAGTATGAATGAACGGAAGTTTTAGGACTCTGTTGAACTCCCTCTAGTACGTATGCACGATGTGATACCAGTAAGCATTTCAGGCATACAAGTTCCGTATGATGTTCTGAGACATCTCATTCCACAGTTGCTGTAAGCACCCCTCTAATTCGACCAAACTCGAAGGCTGTCCAATTTGCTATCCCAAATGATCTAAAAAATGCTCGATTGGTGACAAATCAGGGAATCGAGCAGGGCAGGGAAGGATGAAGGGTAAAGTGGTGAAAAGAGTTTTGTGACATCCTCGCTGTAAGTGGCCGAATATTGTCCCGTTGAAAAATGGCTACTAAAATCCCTTTAAAGAGTGGAAACACATGTGGCGGAAGGATGTCATTTACGTACCGCTGGACTGTCATTGTGCCATGGATAAATATTAGGGGTGACCGTGTAGCGTAAGCAATTTCATTCCATATCATCACACCAGCTGTGGGAGTAGTGTGTCGCTGTAAAGCGAAGTCAGGATTCCGGCTTTCTCCACACACGAACACGATTGTCATCACTGTCAGTGGCGTAACGTACAGCCCCGCGTCTCGAGGAGTCCCAAAGCTTGATTGACACCAAATACTCAATCCTTTACAAGATAGGCATGGGGACCCTAATAGTCTCCTTTACGCCATTGATCACTACACAAATTTAATCGCTGAAGACGACGTGATTCAATTCCGTTGCAGTTCAATACCGTCGTGCGTGACACGGAGGCGTCGGGGAGTGGGTGCCATTGGCATCACACGTAATGGGTGCCGTGATGTCAGATGTCTTTCAGCAAGGCGCCTTGTAATGGTTCGGGAAGACACAAAGGCCTATAATGAAGGTGCTGCCTGTGTCTGGACAGCAGCCAATGAGGCAATGGGCTCTATGCATGGATGCCGAATGATGTAACGGTCTTCTTGACGACTGGTCTACCGAGGGTGTCCAGAGCATGGTCACCGTGTAAATGACGTCTCTTCTGTCCACTGGTTCCCAAACTTCCGAACCGTAAAGTCAGAACGGCTTAGGTGGCGAGCTGACCACCTAGCTTCCATCACCCCTCTGGAACTCTGACAGCTGATCATATTATCTTCTATGGTGGCATGACGGCATGTCTACCTCAAAGTTTCCTTAGCAAAAATTAAGTACACTCAAACATTCTCTGCTTACCTGTTTTATACTCCAAGCAGAATCAATTTCAGTGCCCTCTATTAACATTACGCAATGCTCGATCACGTTGCATTTCTAATCATTCGCATATCTGTCCAACATGTACCTTCTTGTAAAGTTTGGTTACGATCCCACAATTATTTGTTGCTGCGCAAACTTTGATGGAATGAATATATAGTCAGTGAAATTGTAAGATATTATCGGTGACATTACCACACATTTCTTTGTGCCAGGGGATCCTAAAGTCATATAGTCATATCCATAATTGGAATTCAGCATTGCATTTGTTTTTTATTCTTCACAGCCGAGGGATTGTATCTCGTTCAGATAAGTAACACAGTTTACTCATTCCCTTTAACTTGTCTTCTCTGCATATCACATAGTCATTTCTAGAGATGGATTAGAAAAAGTAAACTGCACAGCTGGCCTCATCAAATGCAACAAACAAGATGAAGGAAAACTGCAGACCATGTGAAATTTACATCATGCATTGTCAATGATGAAATATGCAAAACATTAGCATTATAGCGCAGACGCACATTACGAGTGACCGTAGCGTCACCTGCAAGCATTATATAAAGGGAGAACAGATTGGCGATTTTAAGTATGGTATTTGTTTTTTCTTGCATTTTCTTGCGTAAGCTGTTTTTGTGAAAAACATAGAGCTTCTTTTGGCTAAGTTTCTGAACTTGATCGAGATTAACAGTAGCCTATAGGGATTGCGGATTAAACTTAAAAGAAATCGGTCAACGTGTTGGATGAAACCAAATAACAGTGATGCAGATCGGTCATCCTGGATGCAGGAGGAAACAATGAACCGACGGGACCGATCACACTCACCTATTTGTACCATTGCCCTTGATGACTGGCGGATTGTGCACATTGCAGTGATCCTTTGTGCAACGGTATCACGAACCATGGCACAACAGATTCACTCTGTTACGCATGATTCGGTGTCTGCTCGCACCATGCGACGCCATTTGCAGCCGAGTGTATGCAAGGAGTCCATTGTTTCGTTTACCCTTGACTGGAAACCACAGGCATTTGCACCGTCATTGGGGTGATGAACGATCGACTTAAACAACGGAATGGAAAGGCATTGTGTTTATTGACGAATCCCGCTTCTGTCTGCAATATCAAGATGGTCCGATACGATTTTGTTCCATGATTCCACAACGACTAGTCCCGGAGGCACCACCCGATGCTACATCAGATCAACTTTGGCAATATGTGGAAGCCGCAGTGTCTGCTGTACCTCAAGGATAGATCTAAACTTCTTTGATTCTATGTCGAGGCGTGTGTCAGCGATTATAGCAAACAGTTGCACCTACACTAACTACTGATTTTTTCATCATCCACGCGTCCTTGTGGCTGTAACTTTAATCGTTTAATATTTGTGCAACATGTTATCTGCCAAATAAATTTCATGGTGATATCTCTGGTCCTTCTTGGTGTAGCATTTTGTGTGGCCAGCAGTACATTATATTTGCTTGATTGTAATTTTTTAGAATTGCTACATTTGAATCATCCTGCGGAATTTAATTAGTGAGGAAAATTGTAACCTAGAAACACATGTGGAGGAGAAGGTACCGGGAAAAAGAGATGCTTATTTGTATTATTTAATACCAAAAGCCCATTTCAGATTTTAACTTAAACTTATTTGAACACTCTCTAGTACATTAATCCAATGGTGTAGGCAAACTTACCTGATGTCTGACCTTTTTTCCAGGCAAATGATCCACCATTCCATGTCGCAAGGTAGGGCCTAATTGCCTTATTAGACATAGGAATGAAGTTAAATCGTTGCTTTGGTTTCCTCCAAGCACACTCTTAGCACACTTGAAATTTTATGGTAGTACCTTGAATGAAAATTGAGGAAACGTTTTTATTTTGTTATTTTACAGAGTGGTGAAAATATCATTATGCGAGTTACTTGCATACATCTATTCCATACCGAATTGTTGCTGTCCATGATAATTATGAGAGGTCAAAAAGCCATATTAGTCAAGATACTAATACTGGCCTAAAATGTTTGAATTGTTTTGTGTATCGCCTATAAGAAATAAAAGTTATGTTCATAGAAAGTATACATTAATACAAAATTACATTCATTTATTTGGAAAATGCATCGAAATATTGTATACTTAATTTGATAAAAGTACAAATATCTTTCTCTACGAAAACAAAATAATAATTTACATACAAATGAAGACTTAAGAACTGTAAAGGAGTTATTTGATTTATCAAGAACATCAAATTAATTGCTGAAAAAATATTAATTTAGTTGTTTTATAAGCCATTTCACATGAGTGCATATACTGCTGTAAATTTTAAAATGAGATTAATGCCATCAAACATATTCACATGGAAGAAACTAAGAAAAATGGAGGCATATATATAATTAAACATTTAAAATAATTTTGAGTCCAGTGTAAATTACTAATATTAATTTAAAAGTAATTATCATAATAAATTGTACTCATACAAGTCTATCATGTTTACTAAAAACGTTTGATGTATTAGAGACCTGGAATACTGAGGTATTATATGCTTCAATATATTGAAAAATGTTTGATTATATTTACTACAAAAATATATTTTTTTTATCTTGAATACAATTGTTGTTCTAAAAGTGTCTAGCTTCAGATAATTACTGCTTATAAGTCCTTTAATTTAAGTTTACATGGTACTTTTCTAGAAAATTTACTTAAAAATCTTAAGTTTGATAAAAGAAGTTTTCAATTCATTTGCGCAACCATTAATTAAAATTAAATTCATATAAATTAATTATTTCAGTTTCATAAATCGAACCAAGGTTTTATTTATTCGTTACAATATGAGGATATTTTTTTTTATGTTTTACTATCATACTACCATACAAATTATTTAACACAGCCATCTTGGATTTTATGCATTTAAATGAACTGATGAATTAAACTTCGATTTAAAATAATAAATATTGGCAACTAGCCATGTTACGAATGAATTGGAAACAAGAGAATTTTAACCTTTAGGTCCTTAAAGCGATAAACTTGGAACTACCGTTTGGTTATATTATTTCGTTATTATTAATTTTCAAAACACATTAAGGATTTTTAAGCAGGATGTTTCCCATAACACTCATATAATTCTTCAGAATAACAAAACTTCTGCAGAAATATCAAGGAAAAATTTTCAAAGAATATTTATTTTATTTTTCCTTTTCTATTTATATAAATATGCAAAGGAGTTACAATTGTAATATCATTAATGCTCATAATGAAGTAAATATATAAAACAAATAATTGTTGAAAAACAGGATCATTATTCAGGTGTCTTGAGTCAATTCTCATACAATCTTTTACTTTCTTTTTCAGAAAGTAAAGAATTAAAACTCATGAAAATGACAGAAAAAAGTCTCTCATTTATTGAAAAACTTAGCTACAAATTATAGATTACTATTACTGTTGCAAAACTTCTTAAAATATCGCATGACAATTTTTTACACAGAATACATTTTTAAGATTGTAGAATTTTTTAAAGTTTTTAGCATCCCTTTAAAAAAAATTCCTTGCACCGTAATTCAGTTGAGAGTATGTCAATTGCTTATTAGAGAAAGTATCTCGATCTACATATTCAGATTATTTTACCATAAATTATTTAATTCATAACTATATTATTGAAAATACTGTAGTAGAAGAAATTGTAATGAATGTAAATTCCATTTGAATTTGCATACCTGAAATTTTAGAATAGTTAAATAGTTAGTAAAATCTCAAAAGTTTACTTAGGTGATTGCCAAAAATTGAAATATACTTCAAATTTTTAAAGAAAATGTAGTAATATATATATATATATTTAATTTACTTGATTAAAAAATGATTCTGTTTAGAAATTTCAGGTAAAATTATTAAAATACCTATTAAAGCTATATGGTTAATCAAGAAAAAATTTATGAAACAAATGCTTTGTAATAAGAAAAACTGACTTAATTTAACTGAAGTTTTAAATGTGTTTCAATATTGAAATGTAATAGATACTACGTTCATAATATTTCATTATTTATTGCCAATTATATTTAACTAACATCATAAAAATCTCCCTAACAATTTTTTTTATTTTGAAAAAAGGGGCCAGGAAAAACGGAATTGTTCAAGCTCTAAATGTCTTAAGTTACCATCATAGCACTCATAAGTTTTAAGAAATTAAATTTATTATTTAATAACAACGTATACACCCCTACAGAATGTAATAAATTCAAATAAAAGAAAGCCCAGATAAGAAATCGAATACATTTGAAAAAAAGAGGATTAATAATACTCTTCATTTTTCTGAAGCTTTTGCATAACCTTAGGTTATGAAATATATACAGAGCAACATCAGAAATTTGCAATCTAATACATTTCCATGAAATCAATTTTCTCCTTTGGACCTCTTCAGATATGCCAAGGGCTTCTTGACACCCAATTTTAGTTTGTGCTAAATTTCTCTTTCGTTAAAAGCACTTTCAATCAATGTGCTCTTTTCATGTTTCAGGAGTTGTTCATTAAGAAGGGATTTACCCGCCAATATAATAAATTGATTTTGCTCTTGTCAGAAGTTCCGACATTAATAATTACATCAGTGATAACGATATAAAATGGAAGTGACACGGAGATCTCGAATATGGTAGACACCACCATAAATACTTTTAAAAAATTTTCTGTAGCTGAAAATTTGAAACATTTTTTGTTTTGTTACAGGGATAATAATATTTACGTGAATAAGAATAGAAGCGATTTTTCAGTAATATATATTTCGTAGAGTTTATATATACATACACATATATAAATATGTGTGTGTGTTTGTTTGTTTGTAAAGAATTTTAGTTTATTCAAACCTTTTATTTGCTTAGAATAATGTTTGACAAAAATTATTTCGAACGTCACGTTAGCTTTCAAAAGCTCACATCTCTGAAAATAAATATATATACTTTCCACTTAATTTTAAATGAAGTAATGTTATTAAATGACATCGTTCTAACTTTCAATGAAGTAAGGTATCTGACTAGGTTCGGAAATAAATTTTTCAAAAACTGATTTTCTGAATAATTTTATTGTTTTAAAGAACATAAATAGGCATAAAAAGTCATAACTATTAAATAACTAACATGTAACGTCCTTTTTTTGAAAGAAAAATTATATTTAGGAAAATTTAGCAAAATTTTTTAAGTTAAGAAAAATGTGATAAATAAAATTAAATTGCACATTATGCAATTTTAACGTCTCTCTCTCATTGATATACTTCTTGATCCCTCTAAATTGTCACAAACCGCAGGTTAAAAATATTTTAAGAAATAAATATTTTATTAGCATTTAAATTTGATGGTCATGATTTTTCGTCAAAATTACTGCATGTTCTAAGCTTAAAATGGCTGTAAAATGTGATTAAGTTTAGCTGTCTTAAAACCTGCTGTTTGTTACACTCTGAAGGGCCCATAGCGTATATGTTATAAATTTCATTGCATTTGATTGAATTATTTAGAAGATATCCCGTTTTTCGTGCACAAATTATCGTGAAAAGTTCATTCTTCAAAAAACGAATTAAACAAAATATTTTTATTAGTTAGATCAAGTAAATTTTATAAAAAGAACTTATAAAAACTCTCTAGTTTTATTTATTAGTCCTTCTTCCTCAATAATTAATTTATTTTTTCCCAAATGACCCAAACAACACTAAACATTAAGCACCTAAAAAGCACTTTTTCAACCTAGTCGGATACCTTAATTGACATGAAAAATTCTAGAGCTTCCTTTTTTTTCCTAATGTCTAATTTCTAATCCCATCCTAATTTCTTCAGGTCTCAATGTTTTTAATCATTTAACATCGGGACTTTTTCATTTTTGCTATAAATGTTATTTTATCTTTAACTGGACCGCATACTGTCTCCAGTTCTTTGTCTTTTCATTCCTGATGAAAACTGATTATTTCGAAATAAATTCTGGAACCTTTCGGACTCCATATAAGGTAAATCGGTGTAAGTTGCCCCATTTAAGGAGTTTTAGATTAGTACATTGAAAATTGAAATTTCAAGACCATGAAAAAATACACTTTATTTTTCAATATTTAATTGGTTATGTATACAAGTTAACTCTCTTCTTAATATGAAAATAAATTAGAAATTTAATGTTAAAGAAATTCATTTGATCATCATTATGAATTAACAATTGTCATCAATTGTTAATTCATATATGTGCGGAAGATGCCACTAGTCATAGAGTAAGATGCAACAGCACCACAATAAATAAAAAAAATAAGACAAACACTAACACTACCAAATTAAAAATGAGGTAACAACAACTATAGAAACAACATTTCACTCAGTGTAAATGATTATCATTGCAAACTTCTTGTAACCATTTGATGCACTGAATACAGTCACACTTAGAAACTTTTTTAGCATTAAAGTACACTTAACACAAAGCATGAAAGTCGTCATTATTATCTTCATCAAAACTGTCACCATTGGTATCTAGAGGAATTTCTTCACTTGAGAATGACAAGCTGACACGTCTCTTTTGCTTCTGTTTTTTCGCGGGTTTCTTCATATTAATATTATCTTTTTATTACTAAAAATTATTTCTACTTTAGTTTTTTTATTAACTTTAATTACGAATTAATTATTAATTTCAATTATTGTTTTTAATTAATTTTAATTATAATTTTTATTCTCATCATTAATTGCATTTAATTATTTTTATTTATCACAATAATTATTAAGTGTACTTATACTTTATACGATAATATGTTATAAGTGTTATAAAGTGAAAAAAAAATAAGGTTCCTTTCATTTATTTCTGAACCATGTGGCGTCTTTCCCCAAGTATAGGGGCAGTAGCCACGCACTCTTATTTCCTTATTGCTGCAGTGTTATGGCCGTTTCTACATGCATCGTATATCTAACATTATGCGTAACTCACTTATATTGCTAATATCTTGTTTAAAATAACAAGTACGTTTATGAACTTTAAATATAAGGAGCGGAATATTATAAAAGTTGTACTCACAAGTGACTCAAAATTGCCATCTATCGATGCATAAATGTACTGTTTATGCGACGTTTTTCCCCAACTAGCGTCTTCCCCCGAATTAACTTATCTGTATCACCTTAAAACCCGTATTGGATGGATTGTTCAAAATCCAAAATCTTGAAGGTGAATCAATCATTCATCCTATCATCAAGCCATAGGCTGGCCGGAGGGATGTCTTCTAGAACTTCCAGAATGCATCATTCTAGAAATGGTGGTGTTGTGAAAGTGTATTTTACGACGAACCATCATCACAAATTCGTCTATTCCAGAAAGTCATGTACACTTGTAGGGCTAAACTAAAGAGAAACCTTGAGCTTTTTACAATATTTTGAACATTTATTTCATTTTAAATTTTTGTTACTTTTATATTTACTTTACTTTACTTATTACTTTTTATGAATTTTATTTTGTAATATTTTAATTACATTTAACTAATTGAAAGGTAATTTTCATAGGTGTTTAAAAAGGAAGAAATAGCTACTCACTCAAATTGATTTTTATTGTGAACAGACATCCTATAGACACCAACTAAAATATTTATAATTTTTTAATTGAGTTTATAAATATATTTATATTTATTCTATGTTTGCCTACGAAATAATTAAAACACCTTGCACTGAATCATTGGCGAGTTGAATATATATGGAATTTTTTTTTTTTTTTTTTTGTTTTCGTGCATGTGCGGAAACAATGATACCATTTAATGACGTCTTTTTCATGCTGGAATTATTGTGATAGATTAAATTGGTATGCTGAATATGTAATATACGAATCATAAAATTTAAGATCCTTTTTATCTTTTGATTTCAAAATAAATAAATAAATATTAAGTACCACCTCATTATAAAAGGATAACCTTTTTCAAGCTAATAAAGTAAAAACAAAGTCGTATAATTCTAACTAAAGCGGATTATACAAAATCTGAGACTAAATGGATTTTGTAACAGTAAAATAAAAATTATTTGACTTAGCGTGGATTATAAAAAAAATCAAACTTAAATAGTTTTTCCCCTAATTATTTGCTATTTTAATGAGGAATATCGGGATAAATATATTTTTATGCTATTACTGTACAATCTTTTTTAGATGTAAATAAAATATATTTTTACTGAATAGTAAAAAAATATATTTTATTATACTATATTATTTACAAGAATATGTATGTATTCGTTGAATCATGCAAAGTATGTAGGTTTTAAATAGATTTAAATAAATACTGTGCTACTTTTAATAAAAATCATTTTGTTTATTGCATTTGTGCATATTTTTCTGAATATCAGTAGGATAAATTACCTTGTGGGGTTTTAGCATATCTTGGCATAAGATTTTTAGATTTATTACCATTTTCAAGATCTCTACAAGTTTTCTGGTCTAGTGCGTCTATCAGACTTCATTATTAAGATAACTTTTTTTATTACAATACTGGTCATTAAAATTGCTACACCAAGGAGGTGATATGCTATAGATGGGAAATTTAAATGACAAGAAAAAGGTGCACTGATATGCAAATGATTAGCTTTTCAGCGCATTCAGACAAAGCAGGCGCCAGTATTGACATCTACAATATGTTTAAATGCTTGTTAAGCCAGTTTCTCATACACAAACTACATTTTAACGTTATTTCCTGGTGAAAAGTTGTTGTGATACCTCGTGTAAGAAGCAGGAATACCTACCAGCACGTTTTTAACTTTGATAAAGTTCGAATTGTGGCGTACAAGGATTGCAGTTTATCGTATCACAATACTGCGGCTCGCGTGTGTCGAGATCCAATGCTTGGGCAGATTAAGGAATTGATGGGTTCAAGACGGTAATATGGAACGCCATGCAGGATCTAAACAGCCCCCTTTCACTAGAAGCCTAATGGACCGCCTTTCACTAGGCCTTAATGGATCACACAGCCACATTCCGAGCCCACAGTCAGAATTGGGGTCGTTTGCAAGACAACAAGTATCTGCACAAACAGTTCGACGACGTTTGTTGCAGCATGGACTCTCATCTTGGAGACCATGGCTACGGCTACCCTTAAGGCTGCATCACAGACAGAAAGTCTTCAATGGTGTAATCAACGAGGAACCTGGTCACACGAATTGAGACACGTCATTTTTTTAGATGAATACAGGTTATGTTTACAGCATCAAGATATTCGAATCCGTGTTTGGCAGCATCGGGGTGAACGTACATTGGCAGCGTGTATTCGTCATCGAGCCTGATGGTATGGGGCGCTATTGGCTATACGTATCGGCTACCTTTTGTTCTCAAATACGTCACTTTGAACAGTTCACGTTACGTTTCTGTGTGCTATGACCCGTGGCTCTGCCCTTTACTCGAGCCCTGCAAAACCATACGTTTCTGCAGAATAATGCACCACCGCATGCCGCCGGAAATAAACGGATCTTCATTGATGCGAAAAATGTTCAGCTCTTGCCCTGGCCTGCACGTTCTCACCAATAGAAAATGTCTGGTCCGTGCTTGTCGAGCGACTGGTTTGTCATCATACGCCAGTAACTACGGTTGATGAGCTGTGGCACAATGTTGAAGCTGCATGGGCACCTGTACTTGTGCATGCTATCCAATCTCTGTTTGACTCAATGTCCAAAGGTATAAGTGCTGTTATTATTGCCAGAGATGGTTATTCGAGGTATTGATTTCTCATTATCTATGCACTATCTTGAAAACTTTAATCACTTGTTACTTCCAGTATAATATACTTGTCCAATAAATATCATTTTGTTATCTGCATTTCTTCCTGGTGGAGCAAGTTGAATGGCCAGTAGTGTATTATTAATTACGGCCAATATATAATATGGT
>BMAV01007316.1:37017-58744 GCA_019973955.1 Trichonephila inaurata madagascariensis
TAAAGTTCCTAATGTAGCTATTGAAAATTTTCCTTTCGTTTCATGTTTATTGCTTTTCTCAAATTTACTTTCGCTAACATGATTAATATGCATTATTTCAGCAAATGTTTCCCTTGTTTGATCAGCTTCAATTTCCTTTCAGAGAGATCACAGATGCCCAATTCTTTTTTTTTATATTCTGCTCATTTACATTTATAAACCATAATCAGTCGTACAACATCACAATTAAAACCGCTAAGTTATTTATAGGGGAAAATGCAGCATGTTCAAGAAAATATTTTTGAAAAATAGTGGTCGTGCCGGGAATTCGGTCTAAACAAGTACCTTAAGATTCTAAAAAAACGTTTGCCACTCTCAAAAAAGGAGATATGTTATCAATTCATTTTAGCTCCCATTAAGACTGTCATATTAGAGGATTCTCTGTCAAGGTCATTGGTAACAAATAAAGTTTTCCCAGAATTAACCATTTTTTTGTATTATATGTTTCAGTATACTCATAAAAAATAAATCTTGGTCAATTAATCCTTCAAAGTGCTCAATATTCTTATCCATGTATCATAAAACTCTTTCACATTGTGAAAAAAAACGCAAACCGAATTATATAATTTACAACTTCCCTAAAAAAAAAGGGATGCAGGTAACCATACCAGTAAGTTTGAAAGCCAGCAAAAGTAATATTTTAGATTAAAAGAAACGTAATAAAAAAATCTCTCATCGTAGGATTACAGTAAAGCAAACAAAATATTTTTTTTTGTTTAGTTATAGGATCAAAGATAGCTAATGAGCGTTCAAAGTAGAATCTTTTATTTTTGATGGCCTTTTTTCACCAGATGATATATATAAATCATATCAATGTAAATCTGTATTTTTTTATTATATCAGAAAGTATTTTTTTTTTCATTCCAGTAAATTAAATTTTTTTAACCTTTTATTTTCGATATGCTCGCGCCCCCCCCAGGGGGTGCGCCCCACAGTTTGAGAAACACTGCGTTAAACTAATGAAAACTCGACAAAGCACACTAAACCAAACTCACTATTCTTCGGTTACTAGGGCTTGTTGCTTACATGACAAATGTATATAATAATGTAGGATATTGAATGTTAAAAGTTCTTTGATCTGTGACTTGATGTAGAAGTTAAATTATTCATTACATAATCATTTATGATAAAATTTTGAGTCTCTGAGATTAATTACTGCATGATAATGTCCAGTTGATTTAGTTAAACACTAATTTTATGGCTACATTGTACCCAAAAAACATCAAATATTGATATTTGTTCATTGACTTATATGATATCTCGAATCATTAAAAGCATGCCTGCAAACTTTTAAAGCTTTACCTGCATTTCTTAAGTTACAGAACAGTTTTTGATGCTGGAAAGCAAGCTAAGCAAAAATGCCCCGGCCGCTTTTCAGATCAACTGCTAGAGAAGTTAATATTTTTTCTACCGCCCTCTCAAATAAACTAACATATGCAGTAAGGTAAAGTTTTATAAAATGGTATTGATCTTTCATTTATTTTCTTCTATATATTCTATATGCCAGCATACTGTTTAATTGTTCTACATTTTTGCAGTTTCTTATGGTAAGCTGTTTTCAACAACCTTATTAACATTTCATAAAAGTTTCAAACTATTCGATATATTTTATATCATGCTATTCATAGAATAAAAACTTCAAACTGATATTTCTCCATGTTTATATTTTGATCATATACTATCATTCAAAACCCTAAGGCTTTTTTAATAATTTAAGAATGGATGTGAAATTTTTCATAAATGTTTTAAAATGTATGTTTTGTAAAAGTGTATATGGAATTAGCTCTAAGATACGTAGTTATTTTTTAAAAAAGTTCAAAAACAAAATTATTGCTTTTTCAAGAATTTTTGTTTCACAACGAAAAAAAATAATATAAAATTAATGAAAAACAGCATAAAAAACTCATACACAGTTTTATGTAGCATATTATAAGATACTTCAAACAATGTTAAAAAACTTTAAAATATTTAAATTTTACAAACTTTTTTCAAGAAATTTGAAATTTTTATATGGAATTATTTTTTAATAATGATCTTTATTATAAATACAATTAAAAACCAAATTTCAAAAATTAAAAGTAAAAAAAATTGTAAAGATGGTAGCCTTAAATCGCCTTAAAAGTAGTGTTATTAGCAGAAATGAAATTTAGTTTTCACCATATAAAAGACTGGAGCGGCCGGGCATGGGCTACGACGCGAAAAAATATTAATTTGATTTGAGTAGAACCTATATCATAAAGAAATTTAGCAGGAGGGAAACATTACGCGTACTCAAGAATATAGGAAGGATTTTCATACAGAGTTCTCTATTAATAAAATGTTTTAAGACTATAAGGATTGTTTTGCAATTTGAGGACTACTTCACGTACACGTATCATTCGATATAGTACAGAACTAAATGAAAGTTTTATCTTGTACAAAATCTCTTACGATTTAATTGTCGTATATATCTGTGCAAAAATCGAGAATTTGCGAAACTGTTTTTGAAGTTAAAGTAAAGGGGCTGATTTATTTAAGGATATTCCAATCATGGAAAAAAAATTAATGAAAGAAAAATGGTTTTTGAACGATTTCCGTTCGATATGCGAAAGCGATTTTAACCCCTTAACGTTTTGTGTGTTTTGAAGGGAACTTCTTGGGGGAAATCTCTTTGAAATCCGTCAGAATTCAGAATAGTTCATAAAATTCGCATTTACTTATTGGGATGTTCAGTGGCGTAACAGCCACCAAGTAAACTCCCACATCACTAGGGGGTGGCTCGATTCCAGGGGGCTCTTATCCTTACTGATGCCATGTACGTAGTTTGGGTTTCTGGCCCCAAACCTGACTTTGCAGGGGCCTTAATAGTCTTCGTTACGCCACAGGGGATGTCTTAATGAGTACTGTCGTCAGCTCCAGGTCATGAAAGGTTTGAAGATTAAGTTTTACATGTAAAAAATTCTCTACCCCTCATTTTCAAAAAAAAAAAAAAAAGATGGAGCAGAAAGTATGATTAGTGTACATAGTCTACTAGATAGCAAAATATTGGGGAAAATTTGTTTGCTTCAGTTAGGGTAGCCAGAAAATAAAATATCGTCATTGGCGTCTTACTTTGCAGCACTGACTGGAAAATATTCCATCCACTTGGAATATTTATCCCCTTAACAACATTTTCTCTTTCGTAGCAGTATATCTGAAAGTTACAAGAACTTTCTGCTGTTTTTTTTCGGTTCGATGTACACCCGGGTTTCGATTTTTGGGCAACTTTTCGAAAAAAAAAAAAACACATAAAATCGCGATCTTTGAATCAAACTTGCATTTATAAATTTATCTATTGATAATGCAATATTGCAAAAGAATATCTACATAGAAATTTAGTTCGCTATTTTCAAGTGTTATTTTTCTTTTACAACAATTCAAGAACTATACATTCATCTAGAGAAGAAGAAAATTTCGATCTTTGCCGTACATAAAATCACATCCTCTTTTCCAGAAAAAGAACTGATTAATCAATGAAAGTAACTCTGTCTACCGATTTCGGGAACTAGTAAAAATAAATCGTGTTAGAGGACACGGAAAAGAAAGTTATAAAAAAAAAGATACTAGAGTATGTATTTCATCTGTAATAACGGTCAATTTTCTGTTTCAATTCTTTTGTAGTTGGTAAATTAGTTTCTATCGATAAAGTTGTTACTGTTTTTTTCCCTCTTTATCTAAAAGGTTAGCTGAGCGTAATTTGTTGTAATTGATGGATAATTTTGTTTTATTGACAAACGTACGAATTACACCCAAGGTCCTGAAGTAATTATAAAAAGCAAATGGTTGTTAAGAGCAACCTCACATGTAAATGTACAATGAAAATCGAAATTAAAGCTTTTAATGGTAATTATTAATGCTATTTTTGCTAATATTTTTCAAAAATAGTTATCGAGGATCGCAAAATTAAAAATTGATTATCTATTATTTTATTCAAAGTTCCATTGAGAAACGCATACAATTTATTTTATTGAACGCATTCCTAGATAAATAATACAGTAATCCCAATTTTGAGTTTCCCATTGGAAACAGAAAATAAATTTGTTTGTTCAGTTGTTCCTCTGAAGGAATTTTTATTTTAAGAACTGTTTGGAAGTTTTTGCATCGTAAGTAAAAATGTAAATATGGAAGTGTGAACTGCACTAAAGCATTTACATAATTAATAAGATCCAATCTAAAGCAATTTAGAGAAAAACTATTTTTTTCCTAATGGGAAATAAAGCAAAAATCGGAATAATGATGCACAAAATAGGAAAACGTCAGTTTTTATAAAAATCATTATTCAAAAAAATTAAAAAATCAAGGAAACATCAAAATAAATTTTAATCCTATATTTCAGAAATCGGAGTTCTTGAAATATTAATCGGTATAAAGAGAAGGACTGCTGAAAAACAGGTTCTACTGCATGTTATTAAATTGAAATATAGGTCAAGGTTGAGTCATTATGAAGGCTGTTGTGGCTCAATGTCCTGCCGTTGGCGTGGTGTGGTAGTTAGGAGAAGAGAATTCCAGCTCAGGTGTCATCTTCGACACTTGACTGGCTAATAACTTCGGTGTTACTTTATATATTGCGGTATTAGTAAACACTTATTTTACTAATAATAAAGGCCTTTCCAAATAACTTATAATAATACATTTATTAGTTCTTTTGATTTAAAAATTTTATTCAGATTAATTCCTACTAATTCCAAAAGTCAAACCAAACTAATAAATAGGGATAGTAATTAATAAAAAAGTATATATACATGCAACTTTTTAATTCTCCATTCTGTTTTTATTCTATTTTTTAACGAAAATAAAACAATTTTAAATACCTTATTCGTTATCTTATGCTGTTTTAAAACTAGTTCTAATCTTTTCTTAATAATTTGCTTAAGATACAACTGCTAATGCAAATAATGATTAAAAATATTAAAAATTTCGTAAAAAAATATTCGTGAATTTTTATATCTGTAAAACATAACATTTTATAGCAATTGCATTTCTTAATCATCAAACGTAGCTTTAAATGAGAAATAATTTTTTCAATAATTTTTCTATAATGATATGCATAAAAGTTCAACTTCAAAATTTCTACATCACTGATGATTCGTAAAAAACGCTAATTCATCAAAGGAAGATAATAGAATCATAAAAATTGAATTTATCCAATTTTAATAATGGAGTTTATGTGTATTATTTTTAAAATTTGGTAACGAAATGACAACCAATATACTAAGTGACTATTTGAGACAAGTTAGAACTAAAAAAAAATCATTATTTACACTTTTACTATTTATGTTATGGTTGATTAGACTCTATTTGATTAAACTATAGAAATGCTAAAATAAACACTTAAGGGAAAATTCTATAAAACCTTGTAAGCTTTAAAAATGTAACTTTTAATGAAATGTAAAACAATTTTGTGAATAAAGATAATTATTGAAACATAAAATGCGCTGTAACATAGAACAAAATAAATGAAATTTATCGATGTTTTCAAGTTCATTATACGGTACGGTAAGGAATATATAATTCTTTTTCACCAAATTTCACTTTCTTAGATTAAATTCATTTGCGAACAAATATTGAAATAGTTCGTATATGAAATACTTCCTGTGTTTGCTTAAGAGTGTGAAAAATTAAGTATATGTTTAACTTATATGTGTGTTTATGGAAAAATTACCACACATTCAAAATAATTCTAATAAAATATTTTCTAATGATTTGCTTTAAAGACCATGAACCTAATTTTAGTCATTTTTGTATAGAGCAACTAGAGTAAAAATAATTATTTTTTAAAGTATATCCTCTTTATGTGTTTTATGAATAAATGAATCATCAAGTAGTTTAACCAATTACATTATGTCGATGTATAGATAAAAAAAAAAAAAGATATATTCTGAAAAAATATCGAAAAATACTTTATTAAAAAACAATTATTTTTATGAACTTAGCTGAAAACTGAAAAATCCTCTTGAAGTTCTTACAAATAACTCAACTACACAAAAACTTAGATTTTTGAAGAAAATTTGAGAAAACATAAGTAATTAGTTAAATTATCGTAGGTTTCATGAAAAATTTAAATGAAAGAAATGATTTTGTTATGTGCAATGTTTAAGTGTTACAGAACTATCCTTTGCAAAATAATATTTTGTTTTTAAAAATAATGTGTAAGACTTAATTTAAAAGTAGTTACTTAAATGAATGAAAACACAGTGAAAGTAATATAGAATTTTAAATATTAATATCAGTTTTAAAATAAATAAAAGCAAGTAAATGTTTTTCTTTGTATAAATTGCATTAACGTATACTTAATTTTTACTTAATGGAAAATAAATTATTAGAAAAACAAGAACACGTACGTTATTTATTAATTATTAATTTACACATATTGAATAAAAATTGTAACCTATTCATTAAGAGGTGGGCTGATTTTTTTTATTGCTGTACACTAGAAATGTGTGGTCCCAGTAACCGTCATCACAAACAAGCAAATATAGAAGTAAAAAAAATCCTTTTTACTCAGATACCTCTATTAAATGTTCAGATTAATGACTGAGTTAAAGATTTTTTTCAATATGTAATAATCTTTACACATACACATCATATTTTATAGGAATATATACTCATTAATTAGATAGAAAATTGAAATCACCTGCAAGAAATAATATTGAAATGTCCTCTAATAATATTTCTCTGAATCTAAATTCTTTTTTTTTTTTTCATTAACAGACTCCAATATAGTCATTGGTACATCAGATGCGATCTATTCAATCATTGAGGGGATTGGATGGAGCGTAAAACTATGTCAGTGAATCATTGTTTATTGAATGACCAGAAAATTCTATTGTCCTTATATATTATCTTATACTCATTGTCCAGCATAAACATAAAGTATTCAACTTCAAATATACTTTTATGCGGGAAATATATAATTTTAAAATTAAAAGTTTTACTAAAAGCTACCAAATACAGCAGTTTAGAGATCAATTGTGTGGGTGGAGTATGACCTAGCCAATCCGATATCAGCAAAAAAATTCGAAGTTCCGTAAGAGAAACGTTTCTTACAGAATCTAAGTTCAGAGGACGAGAGAAAGTAATTTGAAATGCTGACAGGAGAGGGGTTGATTAAATGGGTATTTCTAGTTCTGCAGAAATAGCATCCAATCAAAGCAAAGCAGCAGTTTGACCAAAGTCTAGCTGTAGTCCATTAATGAGAATTTTAAGAGAGTGAAATTAAATGATAAAATAAGTTAAATATAAAATTTTTGTAGGAATTCTGGGGTCCAGAGTTATAAGAGAGAGAGAGAGATTTTTTGTCTGTTGAAACTAAGAATTGGGATGCATTTTGAAATATTCATTAGGGATTGGTTATTTGGAAAGTTTACTTCAGTGTTTCTCAAACTGTGGGGCGTGCCTCCCTAGGGGGGGGGCGTGAGAGCATCGAAATAAAAGATTATTTAAAAGTCGAAAGTAAAAGATTATTTAAAAAAATTATCAATTTACTAAAAGGAAGCAAAACAAAATATATTCTGACATAATACAGAAATGCACGTTTACTCTGATATACTATACTTATAAATGTATCAGTACGGCACAATATATTTGATACAAGTACAAGTTTAATAATTACTAGTGATTTTCAAATGGACTTCTCATATACACAATTTAATACTTATCTTAATACTTTGGACGGTTTATAATCAAGGTCATATTGTAACTTTAGAGTCAAATTATTATACATTATTACTGCATTCAATACATTGTTATTGTTAAGGGGGGGGGGGGGGGGTGAAGAAAATTCTGATTGAAAATTGGGTCGCGAATATAGAAGGTTTGAGAAGCACTGGTTTACATTTTTAAAGTATTTTTACCTATTTTTTGATGTTTGGTAAGAATTTTGCAAACCTATCAGAGGTTTGAATTTCTCATGTACCAGCGAGTGCTGAAAATTGTCTTATGATGGAATTTTGGAATTTTTCTAAGAAATTAATGCTGATCTTTGCTACTTGTCCCAAGACCGAGAAAGTATTGGTCAGAAGGGGTAAGTAACATTTATTAAAAATAATATTTGCGCGTTGTAAATTTCTATAGTTTTTCTACAAGTTTTTCTTAGCGTTTAAAAGGAACACATCTCTATTAAGGTTCTAGAATTTCTCGGAAACCGTATAAAAATGTATATTTTTAATATCAAAAATGAAGTTATGTTTCCCCAAATATTGTTATGCTTAATTTTCATGTAAGAGGTTTACATAGAATTTGAATAAGATGTTTCTTTTTTGTTTCGTCAAGCTTAGAAATACTCCGAGTTCTGCTATTAAACTTTGAAATAACTAACCGAGTAATTAAATTTAAATTAGTTAATTACTTTAGAAAGATTAATAAATTAACTATAAAATTTAATAATTTTTTTAAAAATTTTAATTCTAATTCTCGATTTTTTTCCCTCAAATATGTTTTACGAAGCTCAGTCTCACAGGGTTTTTTTATTAACATTAGAATCATTCTAGAATTCTTAGACAATATTAGCTCTAAGCTAAATGGAAATTTAACCTTCCTTATAAAAACGTCTCTAGTATAAGAAAAACATATTTATTCTATTAAGAATACATACATTGTTCTTTTGTTAGTTATCATATACAAGATGTACCTTACGTGTGTTTTTAAACACACAGATTTTCATTGTTTCTGTAGCCTACAATGCTACAAGAAACGAAAACATACAATACATACACTGAATGCTATTTTTCATGCTCAGCAAACCATACAAATTTTATTCTATTCTTCAAAACTCTACTTTCAGCTATTTTATTTCACTTTTTGAATTTTTATTATGTCTTGGATTTACTAGTATCTGGACACTTTACTGAATATCAGAGGCCAGTTACTCTTTCAAGACAGAAAAGTCAATTCTCTGCTATATTGAACGAAATAAAACTCTATTCCTTCTACCATAAAGTCTTCCAAAGAGCTATAAGATCCACAATAAAATCCATTGGATTTAAATTCCTTTTCTAAAGTAAAGATTTATAACTTCTCTAAATATTGATATTTTATTGGGAGTCTTTTATTTATCTTATATTCTCCTTTAAGAAAACGTATTTGGCTTATTCTCGGGTGATTTGATGAGATATGCAATACTTATAATTTCTTTTCTTTTTTCCCCCTTGGGGTGATGCTAACAGCAAAATCCCGCAAACCGCTACAGAAATTTTAAAGTAAAATTAACTATTTCTATTTAAGATATTTCATTATTTCCGGTAACCTGTGAAAAGTCAAATACCTATTTTAAAAGATAGATCACGATAGAATTGATCAATCTGTTTTTATTAAATAGGGTCTATGAAAGTAGGAGATTTCAAAGTGTTAACATTTAAGGTATTATTAAAAACAAGCCTACTTGAGCCCCCTTTACTTAACAGTTGAATTGTATTCATAAAAATTACATACTGATGTAGTGTTTCTCAAACTGTGGGGCGCGCCCCCCTGGGGTGCGCAATACCCTTACGAGGGGGGCGCGAGCATATCGAAAATAAAAGATTTAAAAACTAATTAATTTACTGGAATGAATTAAAACAAAATACTTTCATACATAACAAAAAATGCACTTTTACTCTGATATAATTTATAGGCGATATATATATATGTCATCTCTCTCTCTCAAAAATAAAAACTTCTTCAATACATAATTAGCTATCTTTTATCCAAAAAAACAAATAAAAAAACTTTTATTTGATTAGCTGTAATCTCATGATGAGTGATTTTTACTACTCTTTCAGAGAAAAAACAAATCCCAGACCCAGAATCGAAAAAATTTAGGAACATAAAAGATTCATCACTGTGCTTATTTTTGAAATACTGCACATTATAGCTGTAATCTGTTTGACTCTTTCTAAGTTATTGGTACAGTTAGTTGTGACCCCTTTCTTATGTGTTTGTTTCTCATTTAGGGAAGTTGTAAGTAGTGTATTTCTCTCTCTGTTGCGCTTTTTTCCATGCAAAAGAGTTTTATAATACTTGGAAAACCACGGAGAGCACTTTGAAGGATTACTTGGCCAAGACTTATTTTTTATGAGTATTCTGCAAAACTGTTTATTTGTTACCAAAGAAAAATTGAAAAGTTCTTGAAAGTATGTAAGTTTACTTTCTCTTAATTAAATTATTCACTGGAATCACGATTTGTATCGTGTACAATAAAATAATTATAAAAAAGAAAGGATTGGGGTGACTCAATCACCCCGCGTGACCATTAACCCTAGTATCGAATGTGTGTCTGCCCCCGGGATAAAACATTTTGAAGCCTTCTCGCTTTAAATATTAAAAATAACGCTATTAGTCTTCATTGGAATTTTATATTATTTTTCATTGTTTAACATTAATTCTAAATGCTAATTCCGTGAGGCTTAAAATTACAGTTCGCTTAAAACAAATTATAATATGAGCATTTTCATTTTAAAATATCATTTTACATTTTCGTAAACATTGTCGCGCATTTGGGTTTACTCTCCTGACAATTCAGCTATTTATCAAGAATGTTTTAGTTTTTTAAAAAATGAGCTCGTTCGAAGAGCGGGTACTTCAGACAGTATAATTTTAATGTATCAGTGCTGCACAAGGTATTTTATAACTAATTTATTAATACTGAATTAAGAGAAAGTTTAATAAGTATTAGCGACTTCCATGGGCTTGTCTTGCAGAGGAAAGTTTTTTAAAGGAAGGTTTACGATTAGAAATTGTCACTCTGAGTACATTTCCTGTATTTGGCTGAGATCAATATTTTGTCTTGAAAGCAGCCACCGCATTTTATAATCTGTTACAATTTAAAAATTCGAGAAAAAAATTAAAATATAACGTAAAAGTTACATATATAAAATTTAATATACTTATCTTACTAATTTGTATGGTTTATAATTAAGATCGTTTTGTAGCTTTAGCGTCAAAGTGCATTATTATTGTATTCAATAGATAATTATTATATAAGGGAGGCGCGATAAAAATTATGATTGAAAAGGGGGGCGCCAGTATTGAAAGTTTGAGAAGCACTGTACTGATGTATTTTATTCTTATTTAAATGCATTTTTAAAATTATTTCCGAATAAACTGTTACAGATATCTAATTCTTTTTATACGATTGTAAAATATATAATTTTTTTCTAAAAAGTATATTTAAGGAAAAATCAACCCAAAAGTGGATTTTTCAATTTTTATTGAAATAAAAGTGCAACTTTTTCTTCTACTAATGTAGTTGAGTTGCATGTTCTATCTGAATTAGAAGTATTTTAAATACTTCTTTATGAAATTGTTAACATTGGTGACCATTTTTGGCTACATAACCACCATATGGAAGTATTTTTTTTTTTTTTTTTTGGAAATTACTTGCGAAATTTACATCAATATCATAAGCGAATGTATGACGTAAGCGGATTTTTCGACAAATAGCAGTCGCTTACTGAGTCAGTATTACTCCAGCTGTGTTGATGAGTTCATCGGCAAGCGATTGCTTATGGATAATATTTATTATTACGTGCGAACATTTTTAGACTCTGATAATTGTGCGAGTCTTGTTGAAGGTGTGAAAACTTTCTGGGATTTTGGAGTTGTATCCTATATACTTAAGGATTGGTTTTTGACAGTAAATTCCATCTCTCTGAAGGCACTGTTTTTTATTTGCGACTGAAAACATAAAATCCGCGAACCGGATTTTCTCGATAATATTTATTACGATTATAAATATATCAGTAGAAAATACAATGAAATGAACTAAATACCAAATTACAAAGATTTTTATTAAAATACGGAACTAATTAATGCATTCAATAAACGGACCATTTATTAATGTGTGAAAAAAGAAAGCAATTTTTTAATAATAAGGTTTCTGAATTATTAAATAATTAACAGCAAAATGAAACATTAATTAAACAGCAGTCTTGCATTCCTATCAGACTTTTCTAATATATTCGAAATAATTAATTTCGAAGAATTATTTGTTTGTAACTCATAATATATAATTAACGTTTGCAGTTATTTCATTAAGTTTTCTTTTGGCGCACTTAAACAATTTTGGTATAGTATAAGAATATATGTATATAAAAGATAAAAAAAAAGTTATGTGCACATATGGAGATTTAAAATAGACTGTTCTGTAAGAATACTTGTACCTTTACCTTTCTGAAAAATGTTTGCCGGCTGAAAACTTTCTTAAAATTAAGTATTGGAATAAGCGTACATCTAATTTTTCCATAATTTTCTAAGCATTTCTCTGCTTCCTTTTGGCACATTCTTGATATTTCTGCTTATTTGTTTCTGTCACAAAATAAAAGAAAAATTGAGTTTTAAAGCTCATGCATAATTTTTCATTCTGGAAAACATATTATTATCTTGATTCAAACACATAATCATAAGAAATTACAGGACAAGTATCAAAAGTTTTTCGTTTTTAACATGGGATTATTTGACATTTTGGGTTTTATCTGAAGTTTTGTATTTTAATGTTATATCTAAGCAAATATTTGTAAAAAAAGAAAACTAACTGTAGAAGATAATTTTTAAGCACTTATATGGTATTGGACAATTTAAAAGCTTTTCATAAGTTTTAATGTTAATAGAAAAGTTTTACTACTTTGACTGCTACTTTGTTTGAAGAATACCTCGTCAATGGGGCAGCGAGTTTATGAAAACAAAACCGTTTATAACATAAGTATACTAATTTCTTCTCTGTATATGATACATATAGAAATATAGTTTTTATTTGTTCTGTTTGATATAGTCTGCTCTAAAAATTAACTTATATCTGAAATCATGCGTTTGTAAGGACGCCCTCCTCTGTTACCCTTCTCCTTGATTATCAGCGTGAGCTAGAGGTGTAGGAATAATTGAAGAACTAGAAGCTGCCATGATCTTAATAAAGTCATATTAAGATCATGGCAGCTTCTAGATCTTAATAAAGATCTTTACTTAAGCCTCTAACAGATTAGATAATAATATGATATGCGAGAGAATCTACGGTGGCTAAACACACAATATATATAATACCGAAATGACGTAACCCGGACCACTATCAATAACCAACTCGCCTAAGCTCAATTCTAATGCGATCACAGATCCGAATATTTAAATAGTCACTCCTACCTTTATCGTCCCGCGAAGT
This sequence comes from Trichonephila inaurata madagascariensis, assembly GCA_019973955.1. Classification (NCBI taxonomy): domain Eukaryota; kingdom Metazoa; phylum Arthropoda; class Arachnida; order Araneae; family Nephilidae; genus Trichonephila; species Trichonephila inaurata. Next base: position 50,201 of record BMAV01007316.1, read on the forward strand.
ATCACTCTATTTAATCCTATTTGAAGTTGCGGTCACTCGCGTGCAATGGTATGCACCTTGACCTAAGGGCTCTCTGTCACGGATTACTTCTGTTGGCAGTCACATAATCTCTCAAAACCTCTTCACACTTTAATCACGGACTATCCTAACATTCCTCAAATGCCACACTGCTTACTCTAAACTTTTGATATCTAAAAGCTTCCAAGTTTGTCTCTTTCCTTCACGCTTTACTTCTTGGGTTGGTTGGAAAAGAGTTGCCATTCATTCTGGCCCCAAAGAACCCAAAAGGACATGTTAATGAAAAGACGCGTGAACCCGTCAGACGTTTTAATAATTTACGATTATATGTTTATAGACGCATATTAAAACAAGCAGTTATTTTTTTATCATTTAATATTTTATTTTAATAATAAAATACATTTTATTAACAGGAAATGTAAGATTTAAAATAGATTGTATAAAGAGAATAGTTGCAGATACCTCGACATGAATTGAAAGTAATTTTTTAACTATTTTTTCATGGTTAATTAATAAGCTATTTATTTCCTGTTTTTAGGATTAATTATTTTTCAAAAATTTTAAAATTGACAAAGCAATTGATTCTTAAGTATGTTATAATTATATAACTAATCACTTTTTCTTTCAATTAAGACATTTATGTTAGCAATTACTTAAATCTATGGTAAAAAAAAAATCGGTTTTTAGTTTAAATTCGGTCAAAAAAATGCGTCTTTTAATTGTTTTCGAGAATATATACACAAACAAAGATACATTCTGACAAACTTACACTTAAAGTAATTCACACACTTACAATGTATCAATAATACACAATGTATTCGATAATTAATTTATCAATACTATATAATAAATTTCCTAATTACTAGGAACCTTTTCCTGGACTTGACCTACACAAAATTTAATACTTATCATTATAATTTGTACAGTTTGTAATTAAAGTCGTATTATAGCTTTACATCATAGTGCATTATTGTACTGATGGGAGGATCGTTGAAAATTATGATTGAAAATTGTGAGTGTCAGGCATTAAAAGTTTGAGAAACACTGCTGTAGGGTTAAGCATAATTTTAAAGCCAGCCAAACTATCAATTTTTTTGCCTATATTAATGAGCCGTTATGAAAAGAAAATAGTGTAAGAAAAAAAAAAGATTCTCCAATATATATATATTCTTATTTAAAACTCATATTAATACTATGTTGGTTAAATAACAAGTAAGAAAAAAGTGATATATTTAAGTATGAAATGAATATTAAAAAAAGTTAATATATATTTTACAATGCAGTTGAAATTAGTTATGCTTTTATAATTATTTGTAACCAATGAGCGTCCATCTAAGAAACCTCTACATGTAGTTTCAAGTTTTCTTTATTATTAACAATTTATTTTATTAGACAGTCTCTAGTGAATAAAACACACTGTTCTCCCCGAATTTGTTTTGATGTCATTGGTAAATAAATAAGGTGGTATTAGATAAAGTTGTTTCTGAGGTTAAATAAATTACTTGTCAGTCATAGTTATAGTTTGGTGTACTTTTCTGCTGTAAGCGTTTTTTCTTTAACTTTTATCCTCTTGACATGGGAATGCTCTTTTTAGAGATAGCAGGTGATATTATCAGGCTTTCCTTATGGGAAAAATTCTAGCATCATACTATTTATTTACTTAAGCTAGATGAAATGTCGAAAAATTCATGCAGCTAAATAATCAAAATAAGATATTTAGAACATTATTTTCTCAACTTTTTTTTCATCTGATTTCGCTAAATAATGTACTTTATTATGAATACCCTAAAAGTTTGTAGAAAGTTGTATATAAAATAACTTTCAAATATTTAAAATTTTTATTGTATTTTTTTTTACGTTTGGATACAAAACACTGTTTTTTTTTTTAAAAAAAATATTAACCATTACTGGAATTTTCAGGTAATGCAAAGCATTGAAATAGATTTCGCCTTGCAAATGTTCCTCATTTTGCCAATAAAGCGCGAATATTCACAATATAGTAGTTATATTTCTTACGAATACAGTAATGAGTAATATTGTTTAAGATATAATATTTAGTACAAGCGCAAATTGCATATGCCAGCAGGATAGAAATTTTTTTTAAGAGAACGTGGTTATTTATATTCTATAAAAACATCTGCAAATTCATCCTAATTTATAGCATTGTAATTCCACAAAAAAAAAAAAAAAAAAAAAAAAAAAAAAAAACCATTATTCCTTAAATATATATCATTTTAGTTATTGAAACAGTTACTTTTTAAAGAAAATAAACTTGTTAAATGCCAGACTTTTAATATAAATATTGATCCGAGGTTCCTACAGATCATGGGATTACAACCAGAGTAAATGACTCAACTAAATTTAAAGTCTGATCGTATAGTGGTAACACAATTTTATTTAGAATAACGGCATACTGAAACTTACATTCTAAAACAATGTAAAAACGGTACTTATCTGAGTGAGGGGTGGCGGAGTAGGAGACCTGGGAGGGCGGAATGGTGCTGGCAAGTAATCTAAGGAAAGGAGAAAAAAGCCCCGATTAATAGCGTGCAAGTTCTTTTAAAGCTGACCGTATTACTTACGAAACAATCCGCTGCGAATTTATTACTGTTCCAATCCACCACTCTGATTTACCCAATGGCTACTCACAGTCCGCGTAAGAATACAACCGTGACCACCAGAGAGTGCAATGAACTGGGAACGCAACCCACATTCTTTAAGTTAATCCCTGTTTCCTGTAAACAGGGTAGATGCAAAATTAAAATTGTATCTCAGGGACCAGAACTCTCGACCTCCCATCAATATTTAGGATTGAAGTTGCCCAAATGTGAAATGAAAACTAATCACCTTGCGTGAACGTTTTAAAAATAGAACAATCAAACTGTTTCATCTCTTACTACTAATATATGTAAGAGTACATCAATAAAAAGGAATCTTTGGAAGGAGATTTGTGATCCTATATATATATATATATATATATATATAATTTTCAGTGCATTTGCAAAATTAATTTTAAAATATACTTTAATTCTAAAAACATTTAGTAATTAACATATTTTATAAATATGTAGATTATTTTAAAATTTAGAAACCTTAACACGTTCTTAAATGCACGTATATATAGTTTTCCTGGGTAGAATAAAAACAACTTTGTTGGATGAAGATAATTAATTATTTGCAGTCGTTGAATGGATTGATGAGGAGACATATTGTTTTTTTAATATCACATTTATTGACAATCACAAACACAAAGAAACGACACGAACAACAAACACGCACTCAAGCAATACAAATGACAAAAGTGCTCTTTTCCTAGAAATTTAAGGCTTTTTATAGTTATGGTGAATCTGAAGCTATTAAAATCGTATGATTTCCGGTAAAGGTTTTATTGATTGCTTCGCATTCGTGGATGATGCAAGATTGCATCATCCTTAATTTAAAAACGTTGAAGTTTTTTTGGGCGAGAGGGGGATAAGCTTATTGTTATTTCCCGTTAGATGGGTACACCAGAAATTAATTATTTACACTATTTACACAAAATTTGTAACAATATGCATTAAAAACGAAATTGTTTACAATATAATGTAAATTGAATACTTTATTTAACCTCCAAGCGTTCTGAACGTACTTTTCCGCCCTACTAGATAGGCTTCAAAAACGTACCATACGCAATTTTCCGTAAGACCGGGGACTTACCAAAAATGCACCAAACGTACTTTTACCTCCTCAAGGGAGATGTTCAAAAGCGGTAAAGCCGTCTTTTTCCGAATTCTCCCCCCCCCCCTCTTTAAAGGTTTAACATCTTGAAAGATAATTAGAGATGGTCGGGGAGACACAATGAACATTTAGGGGAAGTTTTATGGCTCGCGGGGAGCCCGGTTCTTTGTGCCCCTGCAGCAATCGTAAGAAACTGGGAAGAATTTCTTTAAACCCAAGAACGTACGGAAATAATTGGAAGTCAACGAATTGAGAAAAGGAGGAGATAGCTTGATAAAGTATCTCATTTCTTTTCTTTACCTTAAAATTCTCAAATGGAATTAAGTTTTTATAATGTATGTCTAAATTTTTAAAAAATATCTATGGTATTTAAATTCAAAGTATATATTAAAACATTGAGGATAATTTACTGTTTCATTTTTCTTATTTTAATCAATACTTTCGGGTGTTTCGTTGTTGTTTTTTTTAAAGGATTATTTCGTTATGTGTTAAAAATTAACAAAAAAAAAGGTTCAAAATTTAAAATCTTTTAAAATTTTGGACACTTCTATAAACATGAATAATTTTTAACTTCTGTATTACATTATTTGTAGAAATTTCTATCGCATTGCTAAAAAAAACCTTATTTATATCCTTTAGTTTTTCATAATTTTAAAGCCAGGTATTCAGGGCATCTTACATAGAATCCCTAGTTTTGTATTGTTCAGATAACGAATTATATTTGAATTTTAAATGTTTGAACATTAATTTCATTCAAAGAGAGCGTAAACCACAAGCTTATATTTTTAAACTTGAATCTTTAAATAAAGAGTAATCAGAAGCATCTGGACAAATTTACAGTTAACATTTGCGCATATAAATAAATATAAAGATCCATTTTAAATTCAAGTTAAAAAATTATTTATTTATGCAAAATCCCTCATCATTTATGTTCCACTAGTGGTTGACTGAAGAAAAAGTAATTAAAATTTGGATATTTTTTGTAATCTTAAACATGAAAAACTAGGAATTTTATATTAGCTGCACTGAAATTCTACATTTGAATTTCGAAAAAGATATTTATGCGGGTCTCACATACTCAGTTGAAAAATATATTTATGATAAATACTAATAATTCTTTGGATATTTAATTATATTTAGATTAAATTTTTAATATATATATATTCCACTTCTAATATTTTTTCGTGTATTCCTTAAATTTCATATAATTTAATTGAGTGAGTGAGGGAATATTAACGTCGCACTATTCAACTACTCGAGGGCCTGTGGTGACGGACCTACCTTGATCACTTGGCTACAAGTGGTCAAGGTATCGGATCATGGTTGGCATGTCACGAGTTCGAGCCCAGTGCCACAAAAGATCCGCCATATAGGGGAGCGATGCACGTTAAATCTGTCGAGAGCTCAAACGTCCTTCGTTGGTGTGGTGTGGTAGTTAGGAGACGGGGTGCCAGCTCAGGTGTCGTCCGCGTCACTTGACCATGGTTCAAAATTACGTGGTCCGTCGCCAAAAGCCCTCGTGTAGCTGAACAGCGCGACGTTAATATTCAATCAATCAATCAATCAAGCTCGCAAGCATCCTTAAGATAAATGATAATGGAAAACGCATTCGAAGAGAAACTCGTTTTCAATGTAAAGACTGTAATGTTGGACTGTGTGCAGTGTCGTGTTTCGAAAAATATCACATTGTGACATTTCTGTAAACGACATGTATGTGTCAATGTATGTAAATATTTTTTCTCAAAAAATTAATGGTTTAAAAACAATGTTTTGAGCAAATATATTTATTTTTGCACTATATATGTATATGTACACTTCTAGCTTCAGGAATGTACAATTGTTTAGATAAACTTTTGGCTTTGTAAAAGGTACTTTGCTTTGACTAAGTTTAATATTAGTTTAATATTAACGTAAAAGTTTAATATTATTTCTTATACTTCTTTGATATTTTTTGCTATTTATAACTGTTAAAATTATTTTTTATAAAGGTTTATTTGCAATTGATTATAAATTGAATAAAACCTTTTCTTACAATTATATGTATTTGAGGATGAAATCTGATTTACTTTATTCAGGAAATTTTTGTAAATTTCATTTTATTAGCCAACTTATTTGTTTTAAAACATGCATATTTGTGTATTATATAATGAAATTTCAAACTATCTAAAATTATGTCTGGCTTTTTTCTCCATTAAAATCTTTTAGGATTTTACAAATTATCTTGCCATTATTCATTATATACTTAATAAGGAAAAATATTTCTAAATATAAATAATTTTTGGCCTAATAAACATATAATTATTTTTAGCTACAGTTTAGAAAATGCATTGAAATTAGTAGCGGGACAGGATTTTTACATATTATGAATGTGTTTTTGACTGCCACTATGTTATATATATATCTTTCATTCTTTTTACAGTATGAGTAGAAGTCGTAAGCAGTTTTGTCACAGTAAAATTATTTTTTGTTTTATATTCAGATTATATTATTATATTGATTCTGAAAATAATAGGTTAGTTTGACAAGCCATTATTTCACAATTTTAAAGCATTGAACATTTTTGAAGTTTTTAAAACTTTTATAAAATGCTAAATTATTAAAAATATTTAATTATTGTAAGTAATGTATATTTCTTAGATTATTGGAAACAAAAAGTATAAAATTTAAAATCCATCTCCTTGTTGAATTTTAATAATTATTTTTATGGCTAAACCTGGAAAAAACATGATTTTTTTTTAAATATTAACATTAAGATATTTTTAAAAAATAACTAGAGCTTTCAGACCTAAATCCATATGAACTTTTATAGAACATATGTTAGAGAATATTTACAAGATATTTGAAGACTCTATCTTGAACAAGAAAAACGCCTTAGGGATTATATTTATACAGAAAATAGTAGTGATACAAACGTAATCCAGAAATCACCAAGTTTGTAAATAATATCCATTTTTTTCTCAGTTCCCCATCGTGGCATTTAAGCAAGTTTAAGTTTTTGTTGCATGACTTTAAAATACTGTAATGTAGTACTACAATATATTTATTATAATGTAGTTTGGTACATCAGGGAAATATTTAGTTCATTCTGCAACATTTGTATTCTGTAGTTTAATTGTAATATCACCTGAAGGCTGGATTTTAGATTTACCATTTTCATCCCTTTCAAGAATTATTTCTCACAGTAACCTGCGTACATTTTGGTCATGGTATTTTTCAAAAGGAAAAAAATTAATGAAAACGAAGTAAAGAGATTTTAAATTATATAAACTATATGTCAAAAAATATATTGGTCTTTAAATCAATCTTAATTAAGTAAATGCGAGAGAACTCAAAAACTTAAAAACATGAGCCAACAGAAATGATTTTAGAAATTAAATTTGCAGTTAATAGCCATTTCACACGAAATAAAGGATTGTGTTAAAAAAAATATTTTTAATTAATTCAATCTAGGAATGCAAAAATGCTTTAAAATGAAACCGAAACTAAAATCAAAACTCAGAAAATTAAAATTTCTTAAGACCTAATTTGTTTTCAGATCAGAAATTTCGGAGCAAGTTTTCCAAATATATGATCTTAAAAAAATGCACTCCCTACCCCGATTTTTTGTTATACTTAGGCTATTGTTATGTCTTTAGAAAAATTCTCTATACTTACGAGACAATTATTTAAAAACCAAAACTTATGATCCGTTTTTTCCACAGGCGTAATTTTTTTTATAAAACTACACAAAATTTTTAATATAATAGTATTTCAGAAGCAAAAGGTAAGGATTTTTTGCAATAAAGAACGAGTTATGATGATGATTATGAATTATTACTGTTAATATTTAAGAATAAAATATATATAACAATTTGTAGGGTTCTAGTACTGGAATTAAGGATACATTTCTAAATGTTAAAATTGCTTATAAAATTTGTTATATTATTAATTATCAATTAATTTTATTTACGTAAATTGTTTTAAGTGTACTGTTTTAAAAGACAAAAATAATTGGTAATCTATACATCTTTGCAATAACTGAATAGAAAGATATAGTTACCATTTATAAATATGTGCGAATATGCATTTAAAGGATGAAATACTAAAGGAAAGGAAAGATTAAAAATTAAATTTGAATAGAAAATGGTTAGAAACTTTTTCGCCAGCACACTTTAAGAAAAATATAGTTTCTCATTGATTGAATGCAGTAGCGCAAACAGGAACTTTTCAAGGAGGGGGTCCAGAGTCAAAAGTCTACTATACTCCAATTCGTCGCCCAACATATTCTTTTGTTTTTGTAGATTTTCGGGAACAAAAAACATTAAAAAATTAATTTTTGAATGACTTATTAGCATTAATAAAATTAATTATTAATAACAGTTACTGTACAAACTATGCATATATATAATACTTATTATATATATATGGGATTATAATCAATCGAAAAAAATATCGTGCTTTGGGGGGTCTGGACCCAAGAATTCCTTCCCTTGTGTGCGCCACTGATTGAATGAGTATTATGTGTGCAAATGCTGACGTAGTGAGGGTATTTTCTCTCAGTGCAAGTTGTTATGATGGATGATGATGTTATGTTGATTTATGCCGAAAAAAATCATTCAACAGAAAAATATAAAGATAAGGATTAAAATTTGCATAAATTAAAAGTATTGAAATGACTTTTTATGTTATTGTTAATTAAAAATATAATAAATTGCACAAAGCCCAGTTTTATTTTACAAATTTATTCATCATATATAATGATACATTTATTATAATTTTGCTAAATAAAAAAATAATCATTTTTACTTTTTACCTCATAATTAAAAAAAA
>BMAV01007316.1:58844-107482 GCA_019973955.1 Trichonephila inaurata madagascariensis
CATGATATATAATGATACATTATAATTTTGTTAAATAAAAAAATAATAATTTTTACTTTTAACCTAAAAATAAAAAAAAAAAAAAATAACAGGAAAATATTCTTGAGTTTTCTTCGTCTGATATTCAACAATGATTACAGAGAGCTTCTGTCTGATTAAAATTGTAATACCGATAAATAAAAATGTTCTTTTTAAAATATTTTTTAAAGCTCTTAAAAATAACAGGAGAAAAAAATAAATTTTCGTTTGCTCATATATATTAAAAATATTTTTTCAATTTTTAATGAGTCATTTCTTTAAAACTTTATTTTTTACCCTTTATTTGCAATAAATTGGGAGAAGTTTCTGTTGACCGTGAAGTGGATAAAATGTCCATTACACAATACTCGCCCTAGGTAACAGCTGTGAATGAGAAATCCCCTCTTTCCAACAACACAGAAACCGAAAAAGCAATAAAATCGTCCTCTGCAGAATCATTTAAAGACCTCCCACAACTTTAACAGGGGAAGGCATAAAACTGTGGTGCACTTTCGAAGAAGTTCCCAAAATTAAACAGAACCCGTTTCGCTACCACTAGCTTTGAAAAAGTAGACCGCTTTCCAAGTGAGTTTCAATTAGCGGGTCATCCACTTAGAGGGTTAAGAAATATACAGGTTCAAAAGCAAAATAAATAAATAAGTAATGTGTGTTTTCCCACCTCTGGTCCTGATGTTAATTGATATCAAGGTAGGCTTTTACTCGTAGATGTCCTCCAGCAGAATTGCTTGATATACATGTTGCTATTGACAAGTTAAATCGATACATTTAAAGGATGGTCGACTACTCCTGTTTATAAAAGCCTGAATGTACTTCATTTAAGAGAAATCTGAAGAAAACAAGTCCAAGGAAGGGCAAGAAGCACGAAACACAAGCAATAAAATGAAGAGATGAGATCTTTTGGGCATTATTTGGTAAAATTTAAGCCCAGGGTTCCTCGAAATGAAGAGTAACACTACTCGACATAGAATCTTGTTGATGTACCACCATTTTTTACCACCAGTTATTTTGTTTCAATGTTGAGAGGAAACTTGTATTTAAATTTCGGGAAATTACTCAAAATAATTTAAAATGGTCGAATTCAAAACTAGATTTAGTTTACATAATCTTTTAAGGGTAGTATGTTATTGAAAATGTATCATTTATTTATTATTACTTTAATTATATATTATAAACTTTAAATTTCAGATTGCAACATTAGTAATAAAATTGTATTATTCTTTTTCATTTACTTTTTTATTATTGCGAATGGCAACACCGGCGTGCTGTTCGATTGTTTATGTTGAGAATAAAGTTGGTTTTTGATCGGTGATCTTCCAAATTATTTATCTCTTTTATTTCAAATTGCTAGCCACCGTTGCTCGAGTTTTAATTAAAACTACTTCGATTTAGAAGTTTGGAAAAGGTGATTTTGTGTCCTCATATAGTATTTTTGAAAGCTAAGAAAATTAGTTGAGATTTCCTTTTGGAAGCCTTAACATTTTTTGGCGCCCTAATAGAGACATTTTGAGATAAATGATGTTTCAAGCAATAAAAGGTTTTTAAAAAGAAGATTTGAAATATGTTGCTTCTGAAATTGGAGAAGAAATATCATCGAATATCACAAATGCGGGATTGAAGGATCTTATTTTAAATAGTAATGAATACAAGAAAGATCCAGAATTCGTTCAAGAATTTTTAAAAAATGTTGTGTCAGAACGAAAATTGCAAGAAACTGAAAAGGATAAAAAAGAAAAAGAACACGAAGCCGAAAAATAAATAGAGTTAGCGAGAATACAATTTAAAAATAGAGGTGAGTCATTTTCTTCTAATTCTACTGTTGATTTAAATAATTCTAAAAGAAAGTTTACGCGTTGCATAGATTGGAATTTAGATAGTTTGGTGATAATATAAAAGATTGGCTTCCATTTTGGAGTCAATTTGAACAAATTCATAAAGATGAGGATATTGCACCAGAAGACAAATTCCAATATTTAGTTCAGCCAACAGTTTCTGGTTCTCGTGCAAGGGAAATAGTTGAAAGTTTTCCGCCAACTGGCGCCAAATATCAAAAAGCTATTAAGAGCTTACAATCACGCTTTGGTAGAGAAGATATTTTAGTTGAAGTATATGTTTGAGAATAGCTAAAATTGATCATTTCTGTACAAACTAAGGAAAAGTTATCTTTAACTTCCTTGTATGATATGCTTGAGTCTCATTTACGTGCATTGAAAACATCAGGTGTAACCACAGATAAATGTGCGTCTATATTGTACCCTGTGGTTGAGTTTTATTTCCCAGCTGATTTTTTAAAGACTTGGAATCGAAGTAATATTTTCAACACTAACACTGACGCGAAAGAAAGGTTAAATAATTTAATGTAATTTTTGAAAAAGGAAGTTGAAGGAGAAGAGAGGATATATTTGGCGGTAGCCGTTTTTCGATTAGGAAAGAATCAAGAGTATAAATCCTTGAAAAAGAAGCAATTTACTCGGAAAATTTGAGAAATTAATTACCTACAGCTATGGGTTTATTAACGAGTACTTCAAACAGTGATATGAAGAAAACTTGCATTTTTTTGTGAAGGTAAACATTCAAGTTCAGATTGCTTTACAGCTCAGAAAATGACGCTATTAGAAAGACAAAAATTGTCAAAGAAAAAAGATGTTGTTTTGCATGTTTAACTTCATTTCATGCAGTTAAGAAATGCCGAGCAGTTTTAAAGTGTCTGATATGTTCTAAAAAACAATTTCCTTTGATGTGTGATGTACTTGATTCACAAGAAATGTCTGTAGAGAAAAAGGAAAAACCCGTAGAAAATGAGGTTAATATGACCAATTTTAATAGTCCAAAGATATTTCTTCAAACTCTGAAAGTTAAATTGATATTTGACACTAAACAGAAAATTGCGAGGTTACTGTTTGATTCTGCATCTCACAAATCTTATATTTTGAAAAATGTAGCTCAAGAGATGAATTATACATCGCTTCGATGTGAAAATGTGGTGCATTCTCTTTTTGGTGGGGTTATCTCTAACGAGTTCAAGCATAATTGCTATATAGTGAACTTGAGAAATTTAAATGGAAATTTTAGTTGTAATTTTGAAGATCTGGATCAGTCTACAGTTTGTGAAAATATTAAACTGGTTTTTAAAGGTCCCTGGATAAAAGAGTTAGAAAAAATGAGATTAATTTAACTGACATTGGCGACAGCTGTGAAGTCATCGATATTCTCATTGGAGCTGACTTCATTGGGAAAATGCTGACTGGAAGAAGAAAAGTCTTATTGTCAGGTCTTGTGGCCGTAGAAACTTATTTAGGATGTACCGTAATGGGTAAGGTGCCACAGGAAGAATCTTCGGAAGAAAATGTGGCTATGACAGTGTTATCACTGTTTGTAAATGAAGCTGAAATCTTTAATCTTTGGAAGCTGTATTTAATCGGAATCAATGATCCTCTGTTGAGAAAAAATCCAAGAATGAAATTGATCTTCAGACCAAGAAGTATTTTTTGGAAACAGTGACAATTAATGAAGAGGGCCGATATGAAGTTTGCTTGCCGTGGTCTGACGATAAGTCATTTTTGCCCGATAACTTAAGTTTGGCGAAGAAAAGGCTCAACTACACAACTTCAAAACTTTTAGCTATGAATATATATGAAAAATATGAAAATGTTATTTAAAGCTGGTTAGCTGAAAGCATAATAGAAGAAGTTTTAAAGAACGAAGTAAGCTGTTATGGTAATTATTTACCTCACCGTGCAGTGATAAAATTAAGTAGCAGCACTACTCCCATTCGTCCAGTTTTTGGTGCTTCAGCTAGATTAGCAAATTATCCATCTTTAAATCAATGTTTGGCATGTGGTCCTAGTGTTATTGAGCTTATACCGGATATTCTTCTTAGATTCAGAGAGAGAGAATTTGGCGTTATATCTGACATTAGAAAGACTTTCCTGCAAATAAATATTCAGTTATTCAATACCATATTCAAAAATGTGAATTTGAAGAATCTTTCAAGGAAAGACTTTTAAAAAGTTTCTACGTTGACAATGTTGTTACTAGTGTCAACTCTAAAGATCAATTAAATGAATCCATTGCCAATTCTAAAACCTTGATGGCAAAAAGTTGCTTTGATCTTAGAGAATGGGAATGGTCTGGTGACTGTGAAAATGATTCAAAGAATGAAACTCAGGTATTGGGTCTTATTTGGAATAAAGAGTTGGACACATTGAGAATTAACATAAAATAACTAAAAGAAGTATGTTATCTACAGTACATAAAATATTTGATTCTTTTGGATTCATTTCACCAGTGATGCTTTGTACAAAAATAATACTACAAAAGGCACGGAAATTAGGCACAAGTTGGGATGAAGAATTAACTGGTAAAGTTTGTGCAGTGGTTTCAAGAATTGAAGTATTTGTCTGATATACAGATTCCTAGGTATATTCAAATGTCTCATGAAGCTTCAAGTAGCTGTGCTATTCATACATTTGTTGATGGAAGTAAATATGTATATGCTGTCGTTAAATTCCTCAGACTAGAAAAGAAGGATCGAATTGAGGTTTTTCTTCTAGCAGCAAAATCTTGAGTGGCTTCTTTAAAAGGCGCAACTATACCAAGAATGGAACTTCTAGCAGCTGTAATTGGAGCAAGATTAACGAATTCGGTTGTTGAAGTTCTAGGCTGGAGAAATGTTACAACGCGTATTACTAGAGTGATTCAACAACAGTGCTTGCATGGATACTGAGAAAAGAAAATTGGTCTGTCCTCGTTAGGAATAGAGTTCAAGAGATCAAGAAGTTGTGCAATCCTACATCATGGAGACATATACCTGGTGATAGGAATCCGGCAGACTTGACTTCCATAGGCTGCAAAGCAAAACGTTTAGTTTACTCAAGATGGTGGGAAGGTCCACAGTGGATGAAAAGCACTTTTGAATTTCAAAAAATTATGTCTTCCTCACAGCATGATTGGAATGAAGAAGAGATTGGAAAGGAAAGGTCTAAAGCAAGTTATGTACTAACAAATAATGAAGCAGTGGTGTTGAAAACTGGTACTATAGATATTTTTCTCCATCTGTGATATAATTATTCGTCTTGTTGCATGGATTCTTCGTTTCAAGCACAACTGCAAAAATGTAACTGGGAAGAAGCATGGTGAATTAACAGTCCCAGAATTTCCGGAAGCAGAAACGAAGGTTTTTATTATGATTCAGACTGAATATTTTCTCTCAGAAGAAAAAGATTCAAATCTCTATAAACGTTTAAAGATGATCATGGCATCATTCACTTGAAAATTAAAATTATTTATAGTAAAGACAGTGAAGATTTTCTTAGACCTATTGTTCTTTCACCCAAAGCATGAAGTGGTAAAACGTTTAATCTACAATACTCACGTTAAAAACTGTCATGCTGGAGCCCAGATATTATAGAATGTCCTCAGAGAAAAGTATTGGCAAGAAACGCAAGAAAAGCAGTGAAACATGTGGTAGCCAACTGCGTTATATGTAAGAACATAGAAGTAATAAGAACTCTTCCGGAAAATAGAGTAGAAGATGCTGCGGTGTTTCAGATAATTGGAGTTGATATGGCTGGACCTCTATTTCTTAAAAAGAAAAAAAAAGCTGGGTTTTTTAATTTTTACTTGCGCAGTGTACTGAACAGTCCATTTCGAGCTTGTTACTGCTGCATCGACATGTTTTTTTAATGGCATTTAGAAGATTTGTTGCTCGCAGAGGAAGATGTGCCACTGTATACTGTGATAATGGTACCAATTTTGTTGGAGCAGTCAATTATTTTAAACAACTAAATTGGAGTCAGATACAAAAATATGGAGCTATCAACTCTATTGAATGGAAATTTACCCCCCCCCCCCAACTGCTGCTTGGTGGGGCGGATGGGGGGAGAGATTAATTAGAATTTTAAAAGATCTTTTGAAAAGAGTGTTAGGACATGCACGACTTAATTATGAGGAAATGACAACAGTTTTGGCAGATTGCGAGCGGGTAATCAACTCAAGTCCTCTGACTTACATTTGTGAAGAGGAAGCTGTAAAGCCAATTTCTCCATCGATGTTCATGCAAGATGTCCATGAATGCAATCTTACGGATTTAGATGCTGTCGAGGAAAATTATTTTTGCAAGAGACTTAAGTACAGACAAGTAGTGCTTAAAGATTTAAGAAAACGTTTCAGATCTGAGTATCTAGGTGCCCTCATTCAACGATGAAATAAAATATCAATTAACTTTACGGTTTCTGTAGGTGAAATTGTGATGGTGGGAACAGATAATAAAAAGAGAATTATATGGTCTTTAGGTTGAATCACTGGAATCATGCCTGGGAAAGACGGACAAGTAAGACTTGTTAAAGTGCAAACAGCAGGAATTCCTGCGCCCGATTCAAAGGATATATCCATTAGAGATATCATCCTCTGATAACTTGTCCGCTCCGATGATACCGGATGATTTAAAAAAGTCAAATGACATCTCCAAAACTTTGGACTGTACTTCTGGCAGCGAGGTGAAATTTAGTAGATCCAGAAGAATTAAAGTGCCAGAAAGATTCAACTTGTAATCCGTAAGGATTAATTGAACATTTTTACATTCATGTATATTCTTATTCATATTTGAGTCTCTAAAAACTTGTACAGCGTTGCCATCATTTGAACCCCTTAATTGAGTTTAACTAGTAGTTTCATGTTTTGATTATTATTTATAATCAAAAGGTGGGAGGATGTTAAAAATGTATTATTTATTTATTTTTAGTTTAATTACATATTATAAACTTTAAATTTCAGATGGCAACGTTAGTAATAAAATTGTATTATTCTTTTTCATTTATTTTTTGTATTTTTGCGAATGGCAACACCAGCGTGCTGTTTGATTGTTTATGTTAAGAATAAAGTTGATTTTTGATCGGTGATCTTTGAAATTATTTATCTCTTTTATTTCAAATTGCTAACCACCGTTGCTCGAGTTTAATTAAAACTACTTCGATTTAGAAATGTGGAAAAGGTGATTTGATGTCCTCATAGTATTTTTGAAAGCTAAGAAAATTAGTTTAGATTTTCTTTTGGAAGATTTAACATATGTGGTGCTTCTTAAAACATTTTCCTACGTACCGAAAAAGATGTTTGTCATGTGATTTGCAAAAATAAACTGTTGCTTCTTTCTTTCCTCTTTTGTGTTTTGATTTCCGTATCCTATGACAGTTTCTTTTCACTTAACCAAGTAAAAAGATTAAAAAAAAAAGAATATTGGTACATAAAGGAGTTTCTTTTGTTCGAGCATTGCCTTTAAGTTTTGAAAAATGAGGACATATTGCAATTTTTGTCGATTTTCAATTTCCAATATCGAAATGCTATTTTTCGAAATCTGAAGTTTGTGGCCTACTGAGTGCTGAAAAAAAATTAAAACTTGTGTAGATTTTCTGTTTGTACAGACCCTGTGAAATCTGGTTTTTCTACAGACTCCAATTATCCTCTATTTCTCATGTCAATGTTCTTCTATGCTTTTTTGTTCTTTGTATGCAATCTACCGCTGACAAAATAAAATGACGTATAAAACTGAGATGAGTTGGTGACGCAACACCATCCTGACATTTCATATTTATTAGGTAAATAAAAATTCATTGTTATTATCGTGTATATTTGATAACCATTTGGAAAATAGAGGTTTAATCGAGAGCGACGACCGAACGCAAAAGAAGAGTGTCATATAATCGACCCACTGATGCATCCTTACCAACGATTCGACATATAACCAAGACATCAGTGACTACAATGACCATCGATGGGTGACTCAACGAACAGGGTTGGAGACCACGCAGGTCATTTTGCCAAATTCCTCTCATTGTTGCATAGAGTCAAGCGCGTTTGAAGTGGTGTCAAGTGCATGCGACTTGAAAATTTATGAATTGGAGTAGCATTATTATAATTGATTACATTTTCAAATCCCAGGCGAGTGAGTGAATATTAACTTCGCATTATTTACAGCTAGAGGGCATTTAGAGACGGACTTCCAATCCTTTTGAAAATGAGTCTGAAGGCATCCAAGGCAGACTCACCTGACCTTCATCCGCCTCTTATGTTAAGTAGTAACATTCCATTTTACAGACGACCCCATTTGGTTGCTATACGTGACACTATGAAAGTACGACAATACTCCAAAGAAATTGAAATCTCCTAAAATTATCTTTCCGCTTACGAATGCCTTGAGGTATTTCGAAGAAGAAATTTTTGCCCAGCTACACCCCTGTATATTTTTATAATGCTTGTTTCATGCTTCTCTAATACTTTCCTAGAAACTACAGCATTTATCGGATTTCTCCTCTCCAGCTTGGGCTCTAATAAACAGGTGTCTTTGAACGTCCCTAGATTTTACCGATCTCACGCCCACTGTAGGACATTTGCCAACTTTTCTAATTTCTGCCAAATCAGATCTCTGTTGGCATTACAGTCAAAAACGAGCCAAATATTTTCTTACTACTCTTATAGCTGTATTTTCCGAATAAACCATTCAACTCCTGTGTTACTCTTAGTGTTCTGTTTTAAATACGTATACATAACATCTAATTATTTTTATTTTATTTTAATAAATCCTTCTTGGTATGTCACTTATATATATATATATATATGTGTGTGTGTGTGTGTTATACCTTGCCTATAAATTCCTTAAAAGTAGAATTGCAAAACTATAAAGAAATACACTAAGCTAAATGCAAATTATGAGGTGGCAAAGAGTGAAAATCATTAATAATTGATTGGAATAACGTACGCATCTGTGAAGTCTGAACCGACTTTTAGATTCCTATGAACGTAAAATGTTTCCTAAGCATAATTGCAGTCCTTCGAAAATCACTTAGTGTTAAATTCTGCTTTTAGAATCCTTCGTGTACTCTGATACTTCCTAAATGGAATTTCTGAGAGGTATTTGAATAACTTAAAACAACGTTTGTATCTTCATGTCTATTCAAAGCGAAATATAAGAGGATGAAACTGAATTTCATTACTAATTGATTTGTAATTGACTGCTATCTTTAGTTCTACAATCTCGTAGTCTTTCACGTCATTAAAGGTTAAGACTTTTTGAACCTTAGAGTAATTGATGCTATTTAATTATCCTTTTGAAACTTCTCAGGAAAGATAAATTAGCTGTATTTGGGGAGAAAGTGTTAGTTGTTAAAACAGTTTGCCTTAGATGGATTGAAAAACGGAAGTGTTTTAAAGGGCAGTAAAACGTGTTTTTTTATTTTTTATTTTTCTATGAATTTAAAGGGGGAAAAAAAGTAACATTCATCATTAAACCGTCTTGATGAGCATCATGGGTGTATAGTTATTTTTAATTCATGAATTGTAGAATATATTTGGTTGTGATTACAATAGTATATAAACAGAAGAGTTATTCGCGGTAAATTGTTTACTTTTTTTCAGAGAAATGATTTTATTATTTTTAAAGTGATTGATGTCTTCAATTAAATTAAATTTATTTTTTCAAATCCGTACAAAATATTCTGTAGCAGTTACTTGCTATTTCATATTTTTTATAACTTCTGTGAAATTTTATAGTTCTTCAGAACTTTAAAATCTTAAATTAAGCAATTTTGTTTATTATTTTTGTAATCTACTCAATATTCTCCATGAAGTACATATTTCGTATTAGGTCGTTGAAAAATACAGAATCCCACAACCTCCATATTTTCAGCAGAGCCTATATTTTTCACAAATTTGTTCTGATGATTTGCTATTGCCTTTTGAAAAGCAGATTTTAAGTAATTATTCCAATAAAATTTTGCATTATCAACTGATATAGTACTTACTCAACCATTACACGATGAGTAGTTTCTACATTCTCACAAATATTCTATATTTAGGGAAATAACTTGTTCTTTTATTTTGTAGTTAATTGTTTCATGTTTAATTTTGTACCTTTAATTCACTATTTTACTCAGCATAATATTAAATTACTTCCTTTTTAAAAGAACGCAAGCCTTAATAGCAGAGGTAAAAAGGTAAACAAAGGAAAGAACATAACTTTTAACCAGCTGAAAAGATTTTTCCAATTAGCCTTAGTTGCAAGGCAATTAAAAAATATAAGTCAGGAATTATTCGGCTTCTGTTCATCACGGAAAGTTTAAGAAAGATCTACTCCTGCACATGTTGTTTCATGTTTGAGCAAAATACACTGACAGAGTCTTCTGTTAGTTCCTATCTCTGTGAAAAAAGCCAATCAGGGCAGTAAGCTCTAGTAAACCAAGAAATAAAATGTAACAAATATATTCAATTCTATTGAATCTGGGTACATTCCAACTATTTTGTACTAGCTGACAAATTATCACAGACATCAGATGATTCAATATTTCCATTACTTGAAGTATCAACTATGAACTTTGAAGCCAAACCGTTATAGTGGTTAGCGACGCTGACTGCGGTGCTGAAGGGACTGGGTTCGAATCCCGGAGAAGACATGGATGCTTGTAAATGTATAGTGCCTTTGCGGCATGGGGGTACTCTAAATAGCCGTCGAGCTGCAAGTCCTCTCGTGTGGTTGGTGGAAGGGGAAGAGAGGTGGGAGGCCTCTGATCACCCTCTCCCTCTAAATTGGGGTGGAACTGAGCCAATTAGAACTGTCACCTGAATGGTGCACAAAGCTACAGTTAACGACAGGTGTCACTTAGCCCTTTACCATGATAAATTTCGTGGGCCTTGATCTGGCCTTTGCCGATCAGGTGGCATTAGTAACAACTATGAAGATATTTATAAAATAAAATGATTATTCGTAGAAAGCCTAGATCTTGCATTAGGTAGGAATTAAATAGATCATATTTGTGTGTTAGAAAAAACAATTATTATCAAATATATCAAAATAAGATGTTAAGATTGAAGTGAGGGAAACAAAGGGTACGTACGAATAAAACTAATCGAAAAAATAAAAAAACAATCTGCAAATCAATTCCCTAATTTTACTAAAAACTAATTTCTAAAAAAAAAAATATCACATTATAATAAGATATTACATATTCTGCTATACGTAAAAATGGCTTCATTTTAAACTTGTTCCAATAATTTTTAAAGAAATTCAATAAAATTCCAGAAAAGATCAATTTTTTCAATAACTAGCTTCCACTTTTCGTTGTCTTTCTTGCTATACACAAAAACTAGAGAACAAACAAAAGTAAGGCATTTTTAGAAAGTAAAAACCTCAAGTATCTAAAATTTAGAATAAAAGAATTTATCATTATCATAAAAATTGACGTATTTTGCCCTTGTCTACCATACATTACTATCTGTCTAACGGTTTTTCAAATTAAGTATGGTGTAGCCGTAATGTGAAAATGCGCCATTTGTGAACACATTGAAGATTTTACATGAATTCATAAAAATGAAATATTGCTTTCTAAATCATTCAGCTATCTTTCTCCTTAATTAATGTAGATATAATTTCCTTTTCAAAATAACGATATTCCTTTCCTTTTTTGAAATGTATAAGCAGATTCAAATATATATATATATAGATATATATATATGTATATATTTAAATGTAAAGTTAAAGCTGTAAATGTTCAAAAGCATTTATCAATGCATTCCCTAATTAAATTAAACATATCTTAAATAAATATTTTTTTCTTCCATTCAAATAATTGCTGAGTTGCAATTTTTTTTAATTACCGTAATTGCTTTACAGGAGAAATAGTTGGAACAATTCACTTTCCAATCAAGTAAATTAACTGAATGTTATTATAACATTTGTACGGTCATTGGATTATACAATACTTGTTTAATTTTCAATTATTTGTTCCCAAGTCTTCGAAATTGCATTATATTCAATTAAGTACATTAATTTAATCAAACTTCCTAACAATGAGTGAACAATAATGGTTTATTTCTATAATTACTCTATTTAGAATCAATTAAGTTTTCTATTGATAGTTTATTTATGAAATTTTTTTGCTTCGCAATGCTATGTTAATTGAAAAAAATGATGTCTGGAACCTCTTTCCATTTGTGATTTCGTCAATTATTATTGTAATTTAAATATGTGAATTCAAAATTTACTTTTGTAAGTTTTTTTTAAAATTTATAAAAACATAGAGGGTATATTGATTTCGACAACATCTATATAAATTTCTTTAGTTAATATTTGTCTCGATTATGAAACGTTGTATGTTTAATTTAAACGCAAATGTTATTTGAAATCATTACACTTCTTGAAACATTTGAAAATGACTCTTTTATTAAACATCTTATATATTTAACAATTTTAAGAAGTTCAAAATTTTGCAAAAACGATGCAAAATATAAAAAATACGAATGTATTTTTTAACCAAGCACTTATCGCGCAGGGTATGCCATACCCACTGTCTAACTTTTTTAACGCTCCTTCTAAACTTTTTTTGGAAAATGGATAGTTTCTTGTGTAGCTGACTTTAACATCATATCCTTTGAGGGGCGAGGGCTGCGGTAGCCCAGTGGTCAAGGTATCGGATTATGGCAGACGTGTCACGAGTTCGAGCCCAGTACCACTAAAGACCCGCCGTGTAGGGCAGCGATGCACACTAAATCTGTCGAAAGCTGAAACGTCCTCCCGTTTGTGTTGTGAGGTAGTTAGGAGAGGTGGTGCTAGCTCAGGTGTCGTCCATGTCACTTGACCATGGTTCAAAATTAAGTGATCCGTCACCAAAAGCCCTCGTGTAGCTGAACAGTGCGACGTTAATATTCACTCACTTACTCGTCTATTAGGCTTTTTAAGAGATTTTTTTTCTAAAAAATTATTCTTAGATTTTTTGTTTAAAATAAATTCAAAACTCTAAGAAATTTATAATAATAGCTTGTATTGAAGCGATTTTGTAAATAAAAGATTTGTGGTTTTATGTAAATTGCAACAGTGAAAAAAAATAAAAAGAAGATTAGGAATGCCGAGTTTATGTGTAGTTGTGAATTATTTCAACTAATCTGTTTTATTATAAATTGGACGAAAAAAAATCCATCTAATTCTTTCTATCAAACTCAGACAAAAAACAATTACAGAATCAGGAAGATCATTTTTTTCCCACGATAAGGTATAAGTTTTTCTAAAAAAAATGATATTTCTAAATCTTTTTTCTAAAATGAGTCAAAATCGATTTGTTTTTATGAAAATGATTTCTAAACTGTTCCCATTCAATTTCCTTTCGCGTTAATCAACTGATATTCTACCCTAAAAAAGTTCATGCTTTTCTCTTTTAGAATCAGTCATTTAAAAAAAAAGAATGCCCAAAACTTTTTTTTACGGTTTTTTAAAAAAAAATTTTAAGTAAATATTAAATAACTTCGTTATTTATAAAAATAATCTAACGAACCTTTTTTTATGTGTGTAGAACAATATTATCCATAATCTGTAAAAAATTGAAAAAATTGCTTAAAAATTACTGTTTTTAAAATTTTTTTGGCGTTTTTCGTCTATTAGCAGGGCTGCGTTAGCCTAGTGGTCAAGGTATCGATTCATAGCAGGCATATCATGAGTTCGAGCCCAGTTCCCCTAAAGATCCGGCAATGATACAAGCAATGTTTCTACGAAATTAAAAACAAAAATTAAGATCCTGTTAAAACATCGCATTTACTCGCGACGAAGACTAAAGGAATGTATAAACAATGTACTGTGTACCCTATTAAAAGAACGGAAAAACTAAATTTACGTGTGAAAAGTATAATAAACATGTTGTATTTCCTACTTCTCTTCCTTTTTCACCTCTGTATACAAATTGTATTGTAAAAACAGAATGTGTAACACCCTTGGGTGTGAGATACCCTGCGCGAGAACTTATTTCGTCTTTTTCGTGAGAGTAATGCCGGGTTAAACTTCTAACTGTGTTGAGTTTCAATTTGATTTCATATTAATTTATGAAGCAAAACGAGGGCTATTGGCGATGGGGTCTTATACGTGACTCGACAAAGCTCACCACAAAGCTGTTGCTATAAGTCATTCCAGAAAAATATCTGTATCTTCCAAGCCAACCGTTGGGATAAAACTAAATAGAAATAAAACAAGTAATATATATAAAAAAAAAAAAATTGTCAATTCCTACTTAGATCAGCAAATAAAATTTTTATTTTAGCTACTTTTTTATTAAATAGTTACAATTCATATAAATATGTATATACGTAGGATGGAATCACAAGATTAAGTGATAATTATGTTACATTAACTATCATTAAAGTATCGTATTGTCATCAAAAACAATTGTGAATATAAAACTTCAGTTCAACTGAATGCCTTAAAATGTGAGAAAAAAACCTTTTCAAGTTTTGACACTAGTCGCCAAAAGGTTCGCTAAATCGCCAAAAATGATGCCAACGTGGCTGTATTGGTAATTCTTTAAATAATTAGTTTTAAGCAATTTTTATTAATTTTGTTAAATTATTGTATTGTCATCCAAAATAATCATGTTTATAAAATTTCAGTTTAGTTGTGCACTTTAAAATGTATTTTACTAA
The DNA here is from genome assembly GCA_019973955.1 of Trichonephila inaurata madagascariensis. NCBI lineage: Eukaryota > Metazoa > Arthropoda > Arachnida > Araneae > Nephilidae > Trichonephila > Trichonephila inaurata. The sequence goes on from BMAV01007316.1 coordinate 73,329, forward strand.
CGATCTAAAATTCCACCAAAATAAATAAATAAATAAAGAGTGTGAGCTAATAGTAGGAATTGAAAAACGATAGAAAAGCCGGTTCAAATAGGTTTGCGAACTTGGCACGAAAATCCAAAAAAGGGCGACAAATGTTTCTCGTCAAATTAAGGAGCCACAATAGAATCCAACCATTCATATATTTTACAAAAATTCGAGTCGCCCATCCGGTATAGTGGTTAGCGGCGCTGAGTACAGTGTCGTAGGGACTGGGTTGGAATCCCGGAGAAGACATGGATGTTTGCAAATGTATAGTGCCTGCGCGGCATGGGGGTACTCTAAATAGCCGTCGAGCCGCAAGTCCTCTCGTGTGTTTGGTGGAAGGGGAAGAGAGGTGGGAGGCCTCTGATCACCCTCTCACCCCTACCTCTAAATTGGGGTGGAATCGAGCCAAATCATACTGTCACCTGTATGGTACTCAAAGCTACGGCTAACGACAGGCGTCACTTAGCCCTTTACCATGATGAATTTCGTGGGCCTCGATCTGGCCTTTGCAGATCAGGTGGCATTGGTAACAACAACAAAATTTCGTTCTGTTTCGCAGTTTCAACAAAACTGCGTTTGAATCCTGGAGTAGACATGGATGTTTGTAAATGTATAGTGCCTTTGCGGCATGGGAGTACTCTAAATAGCCGTCGAGCCGCAAGTCCTCTCGTGTGGTTGGCGGAAGGGGAAGAGAGGTGGGAGGCCCCTGATCATCCCCAGGGTTTTTTCCCTCTAAATTGGGGTGGAACCGAGCCAAATCGTACTGTCACCTGTATGGTGCTCAAAGCTAAGGCTAACGACAGGCGTAAAAATTCTAGCCCCTAGCCGCGATGAATTTCGCGGGCCTCGATCTGACTTCGTCAGGCAGGTGGCATTAGTCACAACAACAAAATTTCGTGGGAAATGAATTTATCTTTGCTATGAAAAAAAAAAAAAAAAACATAGAAAGAAATTCATCACATGCAACCCTTGAAATAACATGGTCTTACGAATCTGCCGAATCTAGGTTTTGTAATCCACCAAATAATCCAGAAGGAACTTGGCATTAGATTCGACACCATATCTAATGTTTTCATGAAATTCTGTTATTTCATTTCTTATAATTTAAACAGAATGCTAAAAATAAGAGCCTGTCAGAATCAGCATAGAAACTTTTAACATTTATAAATCATATTACTTAAATTACATAATAATGAGTGAAATCACATTATTTATAAAATCATAACTGGGAGTATAATGTCCATTTTCCTTTTCTTACGCTCTAACACGGAAAAAAAATAGCATATAGGTCTTTAAAGATAGCTCTAAATCAACAATGCTGAAAATATAACTGTCAGTGGAAAAAAAGTAATCTATTTCGTTCTTTTTGGAAGTAGAATGTTTACCTGATAATCAAATAAATGGTTAATAAGTTACAACTAACTGGTACATTATTAACTACTTTTCAAATTTCTTCAGAACATGATTGTAAGGGTTCTCTGTGTCATAATAAATTTTCTCATCTAGTACAATTGTAAAGGTATTTTTTTTAACAAAAACATATCAAAGTATGAGTGGCACAGTGGTCGAGTGGTCCACACCTGGGCTTGGCAAGATCGATTCAGCTATTCATCCCTACTGCAGTGGGTCGATAAATGAGTACTAAGCTTGCTTGGGGACTTAAACACTGGGGGTCTGGCTTCAGACTGACCACCTGATCGGGACATACACCTCAGCGCCCAATGGTTGTGTATATTGGAATGGAACAGTTGGCCTTGTTCCTCATGGGCTGTTGTGCCACTGAGTTTGAGTTTATCAAAGTATTCAAACATCCTCTCTATTATCCTGATCTGTCTACGAGGAAATTTCGGCTGTATTGTTTCCATTTTGTTTATTAAAAAACTGTGCTGGCATTGTTTTCATTCCGAAAGCGATATTGAGGACTCCGTAAAATCATATTTTTCTTTGATTCTCAGAAATGAATGACTCGAAACATTTAGTCTTTGGAAAAAGTGTCTACAGAAGCATATTTACTTTAAACACTCCTGCAAATTGGCAAGTTTAACTTTGGACATTCAGTCGTATTTCATTGATCCTAAAGGAATTTGTATGATACTAAAATAGTTTTTATGTAATATATATAAAACTGGAAACGCCACATATCCTTCATAGTAATTTAAGATTTATTTCTTTTTTAAAGTTTTAGTCAAACTAGCTTCTCAATTATTCTATTGTTTTTACACTCTCTTTTCTCGTTATTCCGTATTACGTTTGATTCAGAATTTACATTTGAAAAATTCCACAATAAATAATGTAAAAAAGAATTGAAAGTCGAATAATTCTACAACTTCGTTACAAAAATATCAGAAATTAAAAAGTTATACTCAATAAATAAAATATATGTCGAATAACTTTTTTAAAAGTGTCACCTAATTTTATCATAAAACATTTAAAAGCATACAAATAAAACGAAATATCCGTAAATAAGAAAAAGCCATAAAGATAACTTTAAAGTTAATACAATTAAGAAAATTCTAACATGTAATTTTTTAAAATTTATGGGAATAAATCTATTAAGATAATACTAAAAGGATATTTCTTTCTATAAAATTCAAAATATATTGTTTTCCTGCAGTAATTTACTATACTTGATTTAATACATTAGACTTACATTACTAAAGCTTTTACTTTTATACATTTCCGTATAATCTATAAGTCATAAATATTTCGTTATAAATGAGTTTTGCTTTACAATTTTGAGTTGTGAATTGGAATAAGAGAAATAATGGAATAATTCCCATTTATAGAAACATGACATATTTCCAAATGAATGAACAAACCTCTAGTATTATTACTAGTCAAGAATGTCGTTACATGCATTTAACTATATTTCATCCATCGTACAATTCGTACGTCTTTATGAAATCTAATATCCGTAACATCAAGAATTAAAAAGCATGAAAACATTCCTCTGGAATTTCTTTTGGTGAATGAACCCTGCCTTAAAATTCTTCATTTCTTGACATTTTTAGGCTATCATAGTGAGTTATCTTTATATTTTTCTTTTATAAAAGCTTTTAATGTGTAAAAATGTAGCTGCTATGAAATATCATCCGAAATTTCATATATTTATTTCAAAGAATGTGCTAGTTATTTATCATTTTGATTTTTCCAATAGAAATAAATATTACTATTGTAAAAATGCGTAAAATTATTTTTGAATAAATTATTGTAAAACATTATTTAAATGCATTTAATGGTTTTCTTACAGTTAATTTTTTTAACAAGTAATAAAAAAAATTAAGTCCATTCCGGCTTTGAATGGATAAACAGAAATTATTTTATTGATGATTGAAAATTTGAACAAGATAAACAAATATATAAAAAAATAGAGAGAGAGAGTGAGCTAATAGTAGAAAATGAAAAAAAAATATACAAGAGCTGTTTAATAAATATAATAACTGCACAATACATATGATAACAATTGATTAATATAACAAATATTTTCTGCACATTTTAACTGTGCGAGAGGAATATATCACCCGAAAAATTTCTTTTTGGAATAAGAAACGACACATTCGCTAAAAATGACTCATTCATATTTTTCTTTCTACAGCCGTATATAATGGAACAATAATTTGAAATGATTTTTAATGAGCTTTATTTATTTGGATTAGAAATAAACATATTGGAATAATACGGAAACATGTAAATAACTGTGCTCTTTTATATCAAAACGTTTTATTTGCAATAACATTTTAGGAAATTTATCTTCAAAAAACTAAAGTAAATATTTGATCAACTTGATTTTTTAAAATGTTTTTTTCTTTTTATATAATTCTGTTTGTTTTAGAATTCCTAAGCAAGTAATAAGAAGAAATACATTTTCACTTATGAGCATTTGTGTGTGTGTGTTGCAGACAATGAAATTAAAATATCTGAAAATATTAAATAGTGTTTGTTGAACCATTTTTTTTATTAAAACTGTTTAATATGAATTATCAGCGTATGCTTTATTTAAAAACTAAATGTGCAAAAGAGGGGATAAAACTTTCAATTGCATTTTCAAACGCATTTATTAATAAAATTACAAATATAAATAATTTTAGGAAGTAAAAGTCTATTAATTAACCTGTAAAAAGAATAGTTTTACTGGTTATATGCACGTTTGTCAAAAATATTTAACTCTGAAAATAAGCATGTTTTTCTTCCATTATTGAATAGTTGTTTTATTTAAAATAATATGCCCTATGAATATAACATAATGGATTAATATTTTTATACAATGATACTATTATTCTAAGTATAAAAACATTATCATTTATATGTAAGTTAAATAATGTGAATTCATATGTTCTAATAACAGATTGTTACCAGTTTAATGATAATAATCAATGTTTATTTTTTTCACAAAATGCATAAATAATACATGTTGTATTTCAGCTTAAAAATTCTATGTAATGTTTAAAGACGATTTATTAAAACACATGGGGTACTTTAAACATTACATGGCACTATTCTAAAATTCGTATAAAAAGACGTAAAATGAAATAAAGAAAACTGTTTAAACAAGCTGCAAACTGTTAAAATTGTGATACTTAAATGAAAGATATATAAATATGCACAGTTTTGGAACAATAAATTAAAACTGTGAAGGCATATAATTCACTTAGATAAATTTAAGTAACATAATGAAAATAATTATTTAAATTGGAACACAAATAAAAAGAAAAAGCACTAATATATATGTACCCATAATTATTCATATGCACTAAACAATAAGAGAACTTGTTTGGAAAAGCTAGGACTTCAGTCGCTGTCCTCAATAGACATATCAACGTTTCTTAAGCCATTCAATCCAGATATTCGTCTGGGCAATGCAGTGAACTATCGCACTGCTTTCCGAAAGCTGTTACGCTGTCAACTTTTTTTATAAAAAAAATCTGTTACAGGCACTTTCATTTTCAATTCCTTTATACAAATTTTGATACCCAACTAACATCGATTTATTAAATCAGGAGATTCTCCAAAAACTTGCCTAAATTTGGAACTGTAGAACCAAGGTTGTTTTTTATACATTAATACTAATAATGGAAGCGAATGTTGGATCTCAGTTGCACGCTTGGAATCCACAAATCTGAAGTAATCCTAAAACAGTGACATCTTGCATATTTTATTTATTTTTGTGATAATAAATATTAACTCTTATTCTTATAAAAATTATTAAGTATTGTTGTGAGGGGCAACAGTTTTGTTTTGTGTACAAAAGAATAATGAAGGAATAGACGCTGTTGTTTTAAATGTTTATTTAATTTCTTTTTAATATTTAATTACTTAACATCTGGTGCCGAAACCTAATTGGAAGACATCAGGGAATTTTACTTACATGAAATATTGACGGCTGATACTTTTATTACGAACTACGATATATATTTTTACACAATGGTGCCAAACGATATACTGCCGAGTTTTAAATGGAAGATATCTAGGATACGTTCAACTGTCACTCGCTTGATAACTTAGGTGAAAGAAGTGCCGCAATTTAACAATATGGATTGTGAACTGGAAGGTTTGGAAGAAAAGACAAAATAATTGAGCAAAGTTGATGAAGAAATACATAATTTGTTACCAAATGATGAATACGAACAAGATGTAGTTGAATGTGAAAAATACGAAAACAATGGCAAGCTAAGAATTTTTCTCGCCAAGAAGAAAATCCGAAAAGGATCCTAGCAGGTAATTTCTGAATTTTTACCCTCTTCTGTGCAATAATCAAATACTAATATGAAAGTGAAATTTCCCCCGGTTGTAATAAGCACAGTTTATGGAGACTTAGAAGAATTTTCAAATTTCTGGGACCATTTTCAATCGTATATTGACAATAACGAATTTCTCTCGCTAGTCGACAAACACGTCTCTTTGAGAGGATTTTCGGATGGTGAAGCAAAATGACTCGACAATAGAATCTGTGTGATTGCTGAAACCTATAACACTATCAAAGACTTGTTGATATCTAAAGACAGAAACAAAGAAAGGATTATGCAAACCCACTTAGACATTTTAGAAAACTTATGTCCGATACAAAACGTCACTTATCAAGCTTTTAGTGAAGCATTTATTGAATGTAATAGCTGACTACAAGCTTTGAGTGCGCTTGGAGAAAAAGTAGATATTACGGTCGTGTTCTGGTTTCAAAAAATCTTACAGTTTTTTCGGACGAGATTGTTAAAAAATGGAAGTCCCTTTTTGAAGGAAACATAACGAAGATGAGATGGAGTTTTTGTATGAGAAAGTGGACGGATCTCTCACAGGTTTGAAAATAAAAGGTGATACAATTATGGCATCGTTACCCCCTACTACTTTCTACCGCGTAAATACTAAGCGTATTACTGGGCTAAAGAAAATAATCACACTTAGTTTTGCGTCTTTTGTGAATCGGCAGGTCATTGGGCTCAGAAATGCGAAATTATAACTTATAACACTTGCATCCAAAAGCTAAAAAGTTCTAATCGCTGGTTTTTGTGCACCAATCGTGGACACAAAATGACAAACTGTCCTCGTAAAGACTTTGCTCACTGCACGAAGTGTAAAAAGAAACACCATTTTACCATTTGTCCAACGAATCCAAACACTTCTATCCCAAAGAGTTAAGTTAACCATATTAACATCCCTAAAACTAACTTGACACATCAGCAAACTGCACGCCTGTATGTTACAGGCTCCACGGTTTCAACATAGCTAACGCGATGCATTTTGGATGGAGGTAGCCAAACAAGCTTCGTCGATACAAGCCTTATTGACAAACTGAAGCTCTCAGTTGTTAGTTCTGAAAAAATAAATGTACATATCTTTAAATAACCTACTTCGTCACAGATCAGGCAATGGCAAGTTCAATTTTCACTTTCAAGTGTGTGGAATAAAACCTCTGCTTTAATAAAAGAGCATTTAAAATTTCCAACAAATATAATTTACATCTCTCAGCCCCTGCAGACATTTTTCGCTTTGCTAAAAGCCAAAAACTGATACTTGCTGATCCTCCAGAAGACTCCTACTTACCTGTAGAACTGCTTATTGGTGGTGACTTTTATTGGCATGTGGTTACAACAAAATCTTCAATAAAGGTTTAAGATTCCTTTATCATGATACCTTCTATATTTGAATGGGTATTCAGTGGGTCGAGAACACACACTACTATCACACATAATCCAGAAGTTCATCATTTTTCTGTTCAAATCTCTGGTGATCGTTTGGATAACCGAGTGCGATGTTTATGGGAATTGGATTCCATTTTAATCCAGGACACTCAAATTAAAAGCAAGATAGTTCGAAAGAAAGAAATTATGGCATAATTTTGAAAAATCTACCACACTGAAGTTAATCTTAGAGTTGTGTCTCTGCCTTGTGGAAACCTAGAGCCTCAACATTGCCCACAAACATAGCTAATGCAAAAAAAAAAAAAAAAAAAAACTCACGTTTTGATTTTCTCCAGAAATGACTTGCATCTAATGATGACTTGAAAAAAGAATATGGGGATGAAAAGAAAATGATGACTAATGATGACTTGAAAAAAGAAAGGGTGATGCTGGATTACATCTAACAAGAACAAATAGAAGTCTGTTGGCTGGAAACCTAGAATGAAAATACAATACAATATGTTTCCTACTCCCTCATGGCGTGAAAAAAACGAAACTTAACGAAACAAATTTCCGGATTGTTTTCGAAGCCTCATCATATGATCTTGGAATGACATCACTGAATAACACATTAGAAGTTGGTCCAAATCTTCTACCTGAAACTGTTGGGTGCATTCTCAGATTCCGAATGCATGAGTTTGCAATCACGAGCAAGCTTTTTATACAGTTATGATTACACAAAAAGGATAGAGATGCTACGAGATTTTTCTGATACAAATTGTTACAAAACAAAAGTTTCACAAACGAAATAACTACTTACAAATTTACTCGTCTAACATTCGGACTAGCCTTCAGCCCATTTTTTTTGTTGCAACAAGAGAATTGGCTTCAAAACATATGAAGAATTTTCCAGCTGCTGCTTCCATGATGGACAAAAACCTTTATATTTATGACTTTGTGGCTACTATGGAGACCGAGCCTTAGATCATCATACTGCATAGAGAAATCACAGACTTAATGCTATTGATCAAAATTCCTATGTATAAATATGCTACTAACTTCTTAATGCTGCAAAACCTATTGCGAACTCAAGATGAAGAATTCGAAACCATTGTTAAAATATTGGGAATAAAATGGAACACATAACTTGATACTTTCGGAAATGCTTTAAGTACCTCTCTTTGTGCTACTCAAGACAAATCACTTTCAAGCTAATGGCTCTTTCGCTGTATTGCTAGCTTTTACGACCCCTTGAGATTGTTCTCACAATTTACAATTCTTGGAAAAATTCTGTTTCAAGATACATGGGTGCTAGTTATTACATGGGACGAGCTACTTAGCAACTTTATGGTATGCAGCTCTAACATTCAGTCTATTGAAATTTCGTGATTTATTGGTATTTCCTCACATGTACCATTTACTGTTCATGTGTTTTGCAAAGCATCTGAGTGTGCCTATGGTTCTGTTCTGTACAGTGTCGATGACAACTGATGGGGCACCATCAATGACCGGCACAGTTTAATAGACTTTTGGCTATGTGTATGACAGACGATGACTCCGCATTTCCTTTCTTATCATTGCATTATTCACCAACAGACCCTATGTTGCAAAATTCCGAATATGCATCATGTTATGGGAATCTGCATGAAAATCGTGAACTCAGTTCGAGGAAGAAGTCTTTAGAGAAGAATATTTCGAGCCCAACTAGAAGGAAACGAATCTGATTACGGGAAATTGTTATATCATGCTGATGACCGTTGGCTAAGTCGGAGTAAATGATTTTTTGGGATCAAAAGATGAAACATACATCAAACTTAATGATAAAATTTAGTTGATGGATTTAGCTTTTATTGTTGATATAACAAGTCATCTTAATGAAATGAACTCACAATTGCAAGGAAAAAATCAAACAATAGAACTCATTGGATATGTTAATACTTTCAAAAATAAATTAAAGCTATTATCTTCCCAGCTAATAAAGAATGAACTAAAAAAATTTTAAAATATTTCTGACGAGTTGTCAAAAAACGGGGGAACATTAAATAAAGAGAAATATTATGATGAATTACTAAAACTTCACTCAGAATTTGAGAGAGACGTCTTCAAGAATTCACTAAACTAGAACCAATTGTGTTACCTTCATGTGTTACCCATTCGGCAATATTCATGTGGAAGACATAACCAAAAATATAAATTATATATTCTCTTTATCTCTTGAGGAAAAATAAGTTTTTCTCCTTCAAAATGACATAATTTTAAAAGCATGTAGCTCAGAACCTAAGAATAACTTTTGGAATCTACTGGACAAAGCAAAGTTTCCTAATTTTAAAAAAAAGTTGCATTTCATTTAACATCGTTCTTTGCCTCTACCTGTCTGTGGGAATCAGCATTTTCAACGATGAATATAATTAAGAATACATGTCGGTCCCGTCTCATTGTCACTCCCGTCAGACGACCACTTAGAATCCAGTGTAAGATTAGCAGTCAGTAACTATATACTTCGATATTCAAGTTTGGAGGACAGTATTCAGACTATGTACTTTACTAAATATAACGGTTAGAACTAACTTAAGGTAAAAATGACTTTTTTTTATGCATTTTGAATAATTTGATAGTTAGTGCATCATTTAATTGTATTATATTTGTGGCTATTGTGCAAATGTTTTTATCTTTCATTTTGCTTTAAATGTAGCTTAAAAAGAGTTAAGTTTGTTTTATTGTAATTATGTAGGTAAGTACATATTCCGTATTTATGACTAGCTGAAGTAACGAGCTCTTGGCAAAGAGTTAATTTTTTTTTTCAAATATTATTCTTGATATAACAGCTGAATTGTAAGGAGACTATTTTTTTAAGAATCAGTTCTAAAAAGGATTTTGTAAAACATTTCTCATTGTGCGTGTTATATATGTTTGAGAAGACTCAAATATCAATTTTGCCCAAATAATCCTTTAAAATGCTCTTTGTGCTTTTCCAAATATCTTAATACTTTTACATGAAAAAAGAAAAGCTTAACAGAAGTAGTTTATCTACGACTTCTCTAAATGAGGATTAAAACACATAAGAGGGGGAGGGAGGGAACTCTAACGATGCCAGCAAATTCGAAGGCCAAACAGATGATCAGCAAATATTTTTTCCTGCCTCGATAAAGAGTGAATAGTGTCTTCCTTTTTGAAATTTCAATAATAATAACAGTGGTGAATTTTTTATCTCCATAGAATTGTATAAGATTCTTGGTCTGAGGTGTTTTGTCTCCGTGAGAGTAGTACTTTAGGTTTAAAAAGAAAACGTAACAAAAAACCCCCTCTTATCGCAGGTTTGTATGGGCTTCTGCAAATCAAACAAAATGCCTTTTGATTTAGTTATTGGATCAAAGATATCTAATGAGAGTGCTTATGAAGTGAAAGCTTTTTATTTTAAATGACGTAATATTGTCAAAGGAGACACGATCTTCAAAATATTATCAATCTGTTAATAGCAATTACCGTATTTGTTTTAATTTAAGCTACACTTCAAACTCTCCACATGTTTTTGTGAAAAAATAAAAAGTACAGTTAAATATAATTTATCAAGATCCGGTATTTACAAAATTTAAAAAAAAAATAATTAAATGAGGACTTATAAGAAATGTATAATTAATTCATTTTACCAGTATTAATAGATTTTAAATAATTGCTTTAATCTATTTTCTCTAGCCGTCAGTATCAGGCTCAATTTCCTCCATCCGACGAATTTTTCCGTCTTCGATTCGAAGCCACACTCGATTTTTTGTATCAAAAACATTAGAAAAAAGCGCGGCTTATATTCCAATAAATATGGTAGTTTGAATTGTTATTTTCTTTTTAAAAACTTTTTTTGTTATATTTTTCTACTATTTTGTTATAATGATGAGAATATGGAATTTGCAGAAGAAAGAAAAGCAATAAACTATTTTTTCAAGGGAAGGAAATATAGCAATACCTTTTTCGACCAAATGGTTATGCTATGCAGATGGAAGCAAGCAATAAATACCGCTGTAGTATTTTATATTCATGTGACACTTTAGCTCTTAAGTTTAATTTACCTTTTGGTCGACAAACACCTTAAATAATAAACATTGTAGATCCTTCTTTTGGTTCATGAATCCTATGTCACTGGGTGGACCGCGACACTTTGAAAAAATTAGAAGTAGACCGTAGTCTGGAAAAGTCTACCCACCCCTGGTATATACCATTCTATACAATTGGAATACACTTTGCTGGTCCAGTATATGCTCGAGGCACCAATTTTCCGAAGAAGTCCTACATAGCGCTTTTCACCTATTCATGAGCTTCATATTGAGCTAGTATCTGATTAGACCTGGGTAGATAGATTTCTGATAGCCTTTCGTATATTCATGGGACGCCGTGGACTTCCTCACACCATCTACACGGACAATGCCACAACCTTCTAAACTGCAAACAAAGAGTTAATTACCTTATGTCAAAAATGTTCAACAGTTTTATACTGAAAATAGTATTCGGTGGAAATTCATTGTATCACACACAGCTTGGTGAAGAGGATGGTGGGAAAGTTTGGTTCAAATAATTAAACAATGTTTACGAAAAACTCTGGGGTGAGCATTGTTGGATGAAGAGAGCCTTTTCACCGTTTTGGTAGGAGTTGAAGCAAGTATCAACAGTAGACCTTTAGTGTATGAAAAGGGAATTGGTGATACCGATGAAGTCTTGACCTCGGGTCACTTCTTAACTGGTCAAAAATTTACTAAAAGTCCTTTGGCCCCAGAAACCAGAGAGAGAAGACTTGCACGCATCTTTGAACCCCAATAAGATTTATTAAATCAATTTTGGAAGAAATTGTCAAAGAAATACTTATTACAATTGCGCTCCTTTCACCAAGTAACCAAAACTCTTCCAAAATCCGAATTGGGGACGTTGTCATATTGCAAAAAGACGCCACACCTAGAAAATATCACGAGTGGAGAAGTTAATCCTTGGTCGCAAAGAGTCGCAAGTTCGTACTTGTGTGCTGCGTGCAAATGGACGCACCATCACCCGATCTGTACAACTGGTCATCTCCCTGCAGGTTAACCAGGTTAGGGAAGATGTTGCACGCTTGAAATCCACAACTCTGAAGTAATCCCAAACCAGTGACGTCATCTTGCATACTTTATTTATTTCGGATAATAAATATTAATTCTTATTCTTATAAAATTATTAAGTATTGTTTTAAGTGGCAACATTTTTGATTTGTGTACAAAAGAATAATGAAGGAATATAACGAGAAAAATGAGTCTGTTGTTTTAAATGTTTATTTAATTTCAGTTTAATGTTTAATTATTTAACAACCCTCTCCCCCGCCCCCAATTAAGCAGAGATAAAAAAAGTTGCTCATTTTTGAAAGAAATATCTTAAACAAAATCTTTGGACTGATTCGAGAGAACAATGAGTGGAGAATTTCTTACAACCATGAAATTTACAGGAAATATGACAAGTATGGCGGGACTGACAATTTGATAACTACAAAAGCATCACGTATTAGATGGCTGGGCCCTCTATACAGAAACGCTGATTGTTTCCCAACCAAAAAAGTAATTTTTAAAACATTGAAGGGATCAGACGTAGGTGACGACCACCTACATGATGGTTAGATAATGTTGAAAATGACCTCAGGCTATTTGAAATCAACTGGTTGAAGGCCATCGTGACTGATAGGGCCAACTGGAGGAGGATCAGCGAGTTATCCTTGGCTGTTGAGCTAATGAAGAAGAATTACTAAGAATGCGATTATATTTGACTTTTCTTGTTTACGATTATTACGAAAATTCGTGCTAGGTCAAATAAGTTTTTCAAAGAAAGGAAGGCATTTTTAACCCTGTTAAAATTCGTGTAAAAATACGATATGTGAAAAAGTTAGGTTTGGTTTAGTCAATTGTTATATTTGATTTATCTTGTGTTGGCATAAAAAAAAAATGCTCCAAATATACATTTAAAAATTTTTATAAATATTTTATTATAAAGTACTTATACTTTTTCTTTCTTAAAACTATTAAACGTATTTGCATTGTATCAATAGGAAAATTATTCGGCAATTCGTAATTTTTTAATGGATACTTTTATACAATCAAGATTGCAATAAATGAAAATATAGTTGATTCAAAATAAATGCGATGCGACTAGATTCTAAGAGCAGAATTCTTTTTAAATTTATATTATATTATTCCTAGTTTCATGAAAATATATTTTATACTTAGACTTTTGGACCTTTTTTCCAAATGTCAAAATAAGCTATTTTTACTGTACAGTGCGCAATATAGAAAATGAATCTATTCCTTACTATTCTTTAACAAACAATGTTTTATTCCCCAAAATATGCCTCTATAAGCAGTCTATAAAAATACAAATTCTAAGATATTGCTTTTTGTGCAAAAATCCTAAATGTTAGGTTTTGAAAATTGACTTATTTATACTGAATATTTCCAGAAACGAAATTCTAACCTTGGCTTGGAAAACATGCATTTTCTCATTTTTTGGTTCTTAGTATATAGCAATATTATGTAAGCAAAACGTAAGGCGCACCTTTTTATTTCCAAATATAAGTTTAAATGTGCATATATGCGATAAATAATGCACATGAATAAGTGATATGTTGGGGGTATATGCTGCACATATAAATAAAATTATACCAAATTGATAAAAATACATATTTTGCAAAAATTATTTTTTTAAGTAAATTTACTTAAGATGTTTTTTTTTTTCAGATTTTGAGAATAAATCAAAAGTGAACGATTGCAAAAGGAAACAATAGACACATCTATGAAAATATTTTCATGGTATTGTGTAATACTCACAGAGTATATATATATCAGATATAACAAAGAATAGCATATATTTTTCATATAAAAGGTTTTTTTCAACCTTTCAACCAAACAATATTTACATTATTATTTTTGTTACAATATTGTTTGCATGTAAATTCCATACAACTCGTTTTATTGCATGTTCTTTATTAAATAAAACCTTTGTAGCATTTAATTAAAAAAAACATCTGAAGATTTTAATGTTTTCTAAAAAAAGTGAAAATAAAATAAAGTGGCAGATTAAGTTAAAGAGTTTACAGCATGAAAACATTTAATAACAAATAAGCTAAATTTTATCATTTATAACTTTATTATCAATTTATTATCTTTACTAAAAAAAGGAAGATGAATTTTTTATTACTATTATTATTTTATCCAGCGCATAATATAAGTTTACTCCCCTTTTTCTTACTATCTTTTCATACGTTTATTAAAATGACACGATTTGAATTCTGCTGCTGAAATATATTGCGATTGAGACGAATTGTAGTCCAATGTATGTAATATGGGTACAGTTTCTATTTTGTTACGAATTATTCACAATTTTTAAAAAAAATATATTCATACATTTTCATTAATTAAATAATATTTTTTGCAGATAAAGCAGTTTTTACATGATATAACTTATATTGTCATATAAACATATTTTGATAGAAAAATTAAAATTTGCTTTACGTAAAAGAGATTTTAGTTATGAATTTGATTAAAAAAGAAATCATGTCTATTCATGATTTATCTTTACATTAATATTTATTTCAACATATTTCTCCTCGGTTAAATTCAGCTAAAATATTACTGAGATTAGTATTACCATATCTTTAAGACTGAGTCAAACTAGTAATCCATTTCCATTACCCTACGTCTAGACACCTCCTATTTCAGTGAGGATTCATTAACTTTTGATGCTTCATTTGAATAACGCCTTGGCATGTTTAATAAATTTTAGACGGACACGTAAAATTTTTTAAAAAGATGTAAGCATCCTTTCATAGCAGGATATTTTTTAGCATTGTTATTTTATTCTATATATCGTTAGCTAAATCTTCTGCTACGATCCTCAGTATTTTAAAATTTTAATGAAGAGGAAAATTACTGAAATATGGTTAAATGATAATAATTTTTGTCAAATAAATAAACAGTCATTTAACCATTATAAATTATTAATTATTAAACACCTAGTCATTGTTGAAATCAATAATAACGTTAATTGTGTGTGTGTGTGTTTGAAAATATTTCACTGAACTGTTAATGAAGAGTATATATTGTTGCAATAAATATGGATATTGCGCTTTCATGCTGAAAAGGTATTATGGCCAGAAGAGATCAGGATAGAATACTCTTTTAATATTATTAAATGAATAGGAAGGACCTTTGAGAAAAGACTTGGAGCCAATTTTAGTTGAGAAATCTCAACAAATTGCCAAATATTGGGAGAGTAATACATGCACGTAGAAGAATCTCCAAAGTGTGTAGAATAATTATTTTACGAGGAAAATTTAAAAGTGAGTTTCATTTACAGTGAGGGTGAACATTGTAGACACTACTGAAAATTGATATGTTTTTTAAGTTCGTATGCTTATAGAAAATGTTATTTTGCACAAAACGTAAAGTCTTTTACATCAATTTAAAAATAATTGAACACTAAATTCAATAAAAAAAAAGAAAATCCAACTATTTGGAAAGCAAAAGAAATTATACTGCAATAACTACCGATATACATCAGATATTGATGATAATAGTGAGTTTACGGTACGTAATGGGGTAGCTTTTATTTTTTATTACATTTCACATCGATGTTTCATTGAGCTGAAAACAGTTTTAAGCTGTTCCTTCGTTATTACAGGATGCTAGGAAACAATTATAGCATCAATTACTTTTTCTTGTGTACCTTACTCGGATAACAGTTTCCAAACGGTGACACAAGTTTTCGATAGGATTGAGGTCAGTACTGTTTCCGGGCTAGGGCAACAAATCATTGAACTTAGAACAATACCAATCATTTGATTACTTTACTGTTATCAAGGAGCAGAACCTTGCAGAAAGATAAATAAAGTATTGTTGGTAAATAGATCCCTGATGGTAGGTAGAAATTAGAGTTCTAGAATGGTGTCAATGTATTTTCTTGCATTCAGTGTCCCATCGATGATATGAAGGGGACCGATATTATCTTCTGATATGCATGCCCAAATGATAAAACTATTAGGGTACTTCCCAGTTGCCTGGATGCAGTCAGGATGTAGCATTTCTCCTATTCTACGTCTTACAAATTTTTGGCCATCACTACCGAATAACGATATCTTAGTTTCATCGTTCCATATAACTTATGATGACTAATCATTTGTCCAAGGAATGTGTTCCTTTGCCCACTGTGGTCTTTTTTAGCGCTGCTGTAAATTGAAATAAGGCTTTTTCATGGAATTCTACCACTTAGTCTAACATCTGATAATTTTCTCCTGTTTGTTTTGGAAATCACAGAAACACCGGCATCATTAAGATAAGTTCTGATGACCGTTGATGATATTCTTTTATCTTGGACACAGTTTTTTTTTTTTTTTTGTTCTTTTGTCATCAACAGATGAAGTGCACCTTTTTCGGCCTTTTTCCTTCTTTAGTTTTTATTAAAATTTTTTCCTGACATCTTAAACACAACTTTCAGTCTCCAGATGTATTCACTTTTCCACCCACCGTTCTTGCAATTTTAACATAGGACAGACCACTTTCTTGTCACACATCTCATTCTATGTGTCCAATCTACTCTTTTATTTGATCTCATTGCTTCAAGGTTAAATATCATTGTTTTGTCCTGACATCAATCCTATCGAAACCTTGTGGCACCGTTTGAAAACTCTTGTCCGAATGAGGAAACAATGGAATAAAAAGGAACCAATTGGGGCTCTAATCGTTTCCTGGCATTGTGTAATAACAAAGGAGGAGCTTAAAACTATTTCTTAGAACGAAAAATCGATGTGAAGCTGTAATAAAAAATAAAGTTAATCCACTAAGTACTGATAACTAACTGCTATCATCAGTATCTGATACTGATAGTTATAGCAGCATAACTTTTTTAAATTGTAAATATCTGCATATTTTTTGCATTGAATTCAGTATTAAATTTCTCTTTAAAATGATAGAAAATACTTTGCATGTTATACAACGTAAAATTTTCTATAAGCATATAAATTTAAAAAGCGTAGGAATTTTCAAAAGTGTCCACAATTTTGGCCACCACTGTACAGTATGTGAAAATGTGATTGCGTGCTTCAATTGATTCTTTCAATAATTTTGTGCTATTGTTGATTTACATGTTTGTGGTAAAATTTTTTGTTGGAAATCTATTGAAATTACGAGAATATTCCTTAGAAAATTAAAATTAACTTCAAAAGAACCTACTTATTCGATGGATATTTTCTTGTATTTTAAAGACGAGTCACAAAAATTTAATCCTTATAATGCATCAACCTTGAAAAATTTCTTTTGTTATTCTTCTTCTAGATAATGATATTTGTTTTGAAATACGTATTTTTCTCAAATAAAATTATGCAGTTTTTATTAAATGGAAGAATTTATTAACCAGTAAAAATATTTTTAGAAAAAATATATTTTATATATGTTTTGTGAAAATTGAACATTGAGATTTCTAACTATTACTTTATTTCATAAATTTTTTTAAATTCTACTTTATTGGATGAGATAGACTGTTTTTATTGGAATTTATGAATAATGAGAAAATGAACATACGTATATTCGCGATGCATGTAAAATTAACTTTTACGGTAATGCATAAGAATCTAGTTCCCCTGAAGAAGTCCAACTCCTTTCTACTCTCCATTAGTTGTACAATCTCATAGGAAATCTTCTGAGCAGTTCCAATTCTTTCTTTGATTAAACATAGCTGAACACTGTTATATTTATTTCCTTTGAGGGTAGTAAAATCGGAGCTAAGCAGGATGTGAAAACAGCAATTTGGCAAATTTCTAGTTGGCTTTGAGTGAAAAATTAATGGTTTTTCTAATCTACTAAAACTGTACGTATTATATAAGACGTTGTTATTTTTTAAAGATAAGCTTTAAAGCATTTTCCGATATAGTAAATCATTTTAACCCTCAAGTTTCTTTATTTTATTTTAAATTTTCCCATTCCAAATTTTCTTTGCTTCATTTTTGTGATAGACCGTATGCAATATTGAACTAAATGATCTTCTGTAATTGGATTGAATATTTCATTCCAGAAAATTAACATGCATTTGAATGCTACACTAAAACTGGAATTTTATTACTAATTTCCTTCGTTCTAAAAATTTACTTGAATCGGAAGAAATAATTTAAGAAAGATTTTTCTGAAGTACGATGGGCTGCGTATACTAATAGAAAAATGAAAATATAATGTTTTTATTGCTGTTTGTACACATTTTATATTGTTTTTTTTTAACATATAAATCGTATTTTTAACAGAACAATATTTTCAGAAAAGGAACACAGAAATACTTGGTGATGGTTCAGAATTGAACAGAGTAAGGGAGAATATTGTTCCTTAAAGCAACACGAAGTCTGTTGGCGACGTACCTCATACATTTAACACTCGGTTAAGTAATGAGAACGAAAAAAACTTCAGTTGACACACTCTCTCCAAACTACCATACCATGCCAGCCGGTGGGCTTTGAGCAGGACAAATTCAACATGCATTAGCCTCCTTTATGTGGTGGGTTTTCAGTGGCAGCAGGCTAGAACCCATGACACACCAGCCACGAGTTCGAGACCACAATCACTAGGCTGCCGTGACCTTACATTATCGAAGAGATAAATGTAAATAATAATTAATGGAGTATGTAATTTTAGTGTTAAAAATCAATAGCGTAAGTAATGCAGATCGGAAATGAAATTTTCCTGAAAATGAATTCCTGTTACATAATTCATACCTCAAGTATTTAAGAAAAAAATTTGATTGTTGGCTCTTATGAGAGCTAAATTTCTGCAACTACTGTTGTCTGAGCAAAATCTATTTTAAATGGCGTAAATGAAATGACAGAAAAGAAGAAAAGATGCGATGGTAGAAGCCAAAGTTGATGCTACGAAGAAAGATATTTCAGCTATGAAAAAAAATTAAAGGATGATAGAGGTGCCATAATTGAAAAGTAAATAATATTGTTCTATGTCAGGCAACGTTTCTTCAACTGAGGGGTGCGCCTCCTTAGGTGGCGAATGTGAGCAAATCGAAAAGTTATTTACCTTTTGATTATTTTAAAATAATTATTAATTTATTGAAAGGAAACAAAAAATACTTTCTGGAGTAATAAAAAGTAAAATACACATTTACATTATATGTGTATCAGTACTGCACAATGTATTTGATAAGTAATTCAACAATACTAAGTAATGAACAAGTTTAGTAACTACCAGTGACTCCATTGGCTTATCATATATAACATTACATACAAAATTTAATACTTATCTTGATAATTTGTACGGTTTATAATTAAAATCGTATACTTTTCGTCAAAATATATAATTATTGAATTCAATACATTGGTACTGCATAGGGAGGGCAATGATAATTAATGACTGAAGATTGGATCGCAAGTATTGGAAGTTCGAGAAGTACTGATGTAAGGAAATAAAAATGGATTGTTCCATCGTTTGACTGTCGACATCGGAATGAATTTTATGATAGTTCAAACGGATGTAGCTCAGAGATTGAATCCCTTATTCTTATTTCATTTCTTTAAAGACTGTGACTATGGCAAAATTGATACAAACGGAATATTTTAAACATGTATCTTCTTTAGTTTTAGTTTCATCAAATTGCCTTCTTTGCTAACGCGATAGCCTAGTGTTCAAGGTCACAAACTCATAGCTCTCGTGTCATGAGTTTGAGCCTAATGCCGATAATGATCTGTCGTGTAGAGTGCACATTCAGTCTGTTTTTTTGTGTGGTGTGGATGTTTAGAAATGGGCTGCCAACTCAGGTGCCGTCTTTCGCAATTGCCCATGGTCCAAAATTACGAGGTCCATCACCAATAGCCCACGTGCAGCTTTATCGTGCGTGTGACTCTCACTAACTCTATCTCTTTCCAAAGTATATATAGATTGAATTTCCTAGAGGGTTTTTATTGATATTCTTATTTATAGAAAAATAAGCTGCGTACTGCAATAGAAGAAATGGTACTGTTTGGTGTGGAAGTTGAAGCGTTTTGAGGAAACTGATTAATTGTTTTAGAAGTATGGAATAATTGCTGCACATTTGTACTCTCCTTTGTGAATTACTGTTTGGAAGAGCTCTGAAATTAACATGCGATCTCTTTTTTGAAGAGATACATAATGCTCCTTACTCAGTGGCGTAACGGAGATTTGGGTCCCCTTGTAAAGCCAGGATTTGGTCCCCCTTTAATTTTGCCCCCCTCGCATCGCGGGGGTGTACGTTGCGCCATTGTCTTTATCCAATTGTCTAAAGAATACCAGACACGTTTTAGATAGCAGGACACATTCAGCTTCAAAAGGATCGGCATCATCATAGAGTATGATAATCAGTGTGATATCAAATCTGTCAACAGGAGCAAAAGAAATGAAATAACGCAAGGCTTTAAATTTTGAAAAAGACACACCAAAGCTTTTACACTAAGAAAGATCGTACATAGCAAAGAAAATACCCGTTTTATTCTTTCTAAGCCTTACGTTGCAAAAAGAACAGAATAGTATTATCAAAAGTGTACTTATATAAATCTTAAACTCACAGTTAATTTAAACGTCGATAAAGATTTCAAGTTATAATACGTACTTATCTGAAAAATCTTTGTGTAAACATGCTGTAAGTTAACACATTAACATGATAAAAGAAATTTTCTTTAAAATTATTTGAAGATTAGCATGAAATCGTAATATACTTGGAAAAATTAAAGGAAACTTAAATCCAATGCCTAAGTGGTTTGCTTAGAGAGAAGTTTAGCTATGGTACTAAAAATTTCATTACCGAAAGGTAGCTGCTGATTTAGCACAGAAATGGGATTTAGACAGAAAAAATTTGAATTGAAGGATTATACCATATATGAGTTTTACTACAATGTATCATTTTTCGTACTTTACAATATTTAAATTTCTTTTCATTTCACCTCATATCTGTATTCAATACATGTAAAAATGATTCAGAAATCTTTCCAAAATTCCAAAAATCAAGCCACAAAAATGGTAATTTTATGCAAATTCATATATGTTATAGTAACAGCTGCCATTTTAAGAATTCTGATTTATTTATGCTAATGCAGAATAAATAGTATTTATAACTATAAATCTTTGTTCTATCTTATACTATTGAAGAAGCTTCTTTTAACATTGAACCCAAATGTATAGTTTGAGAATAGAGTACAATTTTCTGTATTTTACTTTTTTGGGTCTATCAAATAAACGAAATAGAATTTTAATGGAAGAAAGGTTTGTCGACTTGATTTAATTTTTTTCTCTTGAGAATGGCTGCCACATTTAGGAAATATGTAATATTTCTATTATACAAAATTTTGAAAATATACGCTCAATGAATAAATTTTTTTTGTAAAAGATAAAACTTTTTTGAGATTTCACTATAAGCAATAAAACTCAGAAAGTACAATGCTTTGAGGTTCACCATTTATATTAAATATGTCTTCCTCATTGTTTAAAACAGTTAAGAAATATTCTGCTTGAAAAAAAAATACAAGTAAAAATTATACTGAAATAATTCTCCTCCATGAATAATCTGAAAAAAATAAGAGAATTTACTCAAAGCATGAAAAAAATAAACATAACATTTGTAAATAATACTTCTTTTTTTCTAAAAAGTTGTAACAGAAATTCCTTTCAATGTTAACTCAAAGATATTATATTAAACAAGACTGAAAAATAAAAAATAGAGCTTAATTTAAGGGGAAATTTATAATTTACTAACTAAAGCAAGAAATTTACCACAAACGTTAGTTAAGATGTAACTTAATTACTTATTTGGGACAAAACCTAAATTGTGAATGTTAAAATAAGGCAATCACTGCACCTTTCAAGAGTTTAAGAAATTTGATTAAATGCATGTTTCTAAATGAAACATCATGCATGTCATCTTTCTAGAAAGTGGAAAAGTAAATTAATAATATATTTCCTATATATTGTTACGAATTTTGTGTAAATTTGTGATGGCGATTCAATGAGAACATGGCGAAATCTTGGCGGTAGAGCCAAGTTGGTATCATTTTTGGTGACCAAGTTGGCGACTTTGGCGACCATGTAGGCGAGTTCTGAACCCTCTGGAATCTTCTAGAAAGTAATAGATCTCTCCACTAGTGTCACGTTCAATGACACGAGCGGTTATATTTCTGGAAGTTTCTGTAGCGCCTATATAAAAAGATGCTCGCCGGTACGGCAGTGGGTCTGATTTTAACCAACGAAGAGTGAGCATTGTTTTTACTAGCAATTAACTTGGCTGTGCTTGTGAATAATCTTTTACATACGTGTATTTTTAAACACTGGTTATTGTGTTTGATTGCTGTTGAAGGGGTGAAGACCTTCGGAGATTTACTCTGTGAATATTGCTGCTGAATCCTGTATTTAAAGGAATGGACTTTTGAAAATTAATTCGTGTGCAGCGACAGTGGGATATGAGATCGGAACTCCTAAACCTTAACAAAATGCTCAAAAGAAGCTTTACTGACACAGAAGATGTTAAAAAAAGCATTAACCCACCGAAAAAGGGACGTTGCACTGTTTGTCTACGGGTAAAAGATGTAAAAATTACTTTTCTTTGTCTTCAATGTAAGAAAAATATGTGCTTAAAGAATATGAATACAGTCTGCTCTGAATGTTTGGAAAATGGTTAAAATTTTATTTTTCTACTTTTTACTATCCTTATCATTTTTTATAAAGGTAAATTATTACTGTTATATACGTTTTACTTGTAATTTATGTAAAAATATAAAATTGTGTACTTTAAAATGAAAATTTCGTAGGTATACTTTAAATTAATGTTAGTCTCATTTGTATGCAATAACTTTAATAATTTTATTTGTATAATACAAAAAATATCTTGTACTTCATAAATATATATTATAGTTGACAAATTTTTTTTCATATTTAAATACACGTGTTAAAAGTTCGGGGTGTTCTCTACACCCCGCGAGTAACGACGGTAGCAAAAACAGGTGCGAGTGACCGCGGGTTAATAGGTGTGGCACCCAAACATCGAGCTTCTTTTTGAATCCAACTTTGTGCAAATGGTTTAAAACTGTTTTATGGTCGATCTTTAGCTACGCGCAATGCTACGACTACTAACATGCCGGTCAACTTCGATTATTTCTGTGATTTTATCGACATTTTCGTCGACGGACCCGATTGTGTGAGATGCATCTTTAACATCAAAATGCCTGAAAGGAATCGACGAAACAAAAATTGCACGTAATTCAGTGTTTCTCAAACTGTGGGGCGCGCCCCCCTGGGGGGGTGCGATAACCCTTCAAGGGGGGCGCGAGCATATCGAAGATAAAAGGTTAAAAAAATTAGTTTACTGGAATGAAAAAAAACAAAATACTTTCTGATATAATTAAAAAATACAGATTTACACTGATATGATTTATATATATCATCTGGTGAAAAAAGGTAATCAAAAATAAAAGATTCTACTTTGAACGCTCATTAGCTATCTTGATCCTATAACTAAATAAAAAAAATATTTTGTTTGCTTTGCTTTGCTGTAATCCTACGATGAGATATTTTTTTTATTACGTTTTTTTTAATCTAAAATATTACTTCTCCTGGCTTTCGAACTTATGGTAGGGTTACCTGCATCCCTTTTTTTAAGGGAAGTTGTAAATTATATAATTCTGTTGCGCTTTTTTTTTCACGATGTGAAAGAGTTTTATGATACATGGATAAGTATATTGAGCTTTTTGAAGGATTAATTGGCCAATATTTACTTTTTATGAGTATACTGAAACATATAATACAAAAATCGTTATTTCTGTGTGGGAAAACTGATTATTTGTTACCAATGACCTTGACAGAGAATCCTCTAATATGGCAGTCTTAATGGGAGCTAAAATGAATTGATAACATATCTCCTTTTTTGGGAGTGGCAAACGTTTTTTTAGAATCTTAAGGTACTTGTTTAGACCGAGTTCCCGGCACGACCACTATTTTTCAAAAATATTTTCTTGAACATGCTGCATTTTCCCCTATGAATAACTTAGCGGTTTTAATTGTGATGTTGTACGACTGATTATGGTTTGTAAATGTAAATGAGCAGAATATAAAAAAAGAATTGGGCATCTGTGATCTCTCTGAAATGAAATTGAAGCTGATCAAACAAGGGAAACACTTGCTGAAATAATGCATATTAATCATGTTAGTGAAAGTAAATTTGAGAAAAGCAATAAACATGAAACGAAAGGAAAATTTTCAATAGCTACATTAAGAACTTTATC
Organism: Trichonephila inaurata madagascariensis; assembly: GCA_019973955.1. Lineage (NCBI taxonomy): Eukaryota > Metazoa > Arthropoda > Arachnida > Araneae > Nephilidae > Trichonephila > Trichonephila inaurata. The sequence goes on from BMAV01007316.1 coordinate 97,731, forward strand.
AAGAAAATATGAAGCCATAAGTGTACCGCTAAATGCACTTCACCCTGTCAAAAAGACACAAGCAAGAAAAAGTTCAGGATATTTGTCGATCATCAAAGGACATTAAAATTACAATAACGTGAACAAAATGTGAGAGTTTTGCTTGCAAATAATTTTCCTGTAATGTTAGCAAAAAGTGTCTGTGATTTGTGTCCTTTATTAAGGTCACACACATTTGGAACAATTTAGTTCAGTTTTATTGGATATTTTCTCAAATTATGAAAGACAAATAGAAAAATCCTTGAAATAGGTAAGTATATTTTCTTAGTTAAATTATTCACTGAAATTGTGATTTTTATCTTGTATATTGAAAATAATTATAAAAAAAAGAATTGGGGTGCATCACTCCCCGCGACCATTACCGTTAGTATCAAGTGCACACCTGATCCCGGGCTTTCTCGCTTTAAATATTAAAAAAATAACACAATTGTTACTCATTAGAATTTTATATTCTTTTTTTATTACTTAACATTTATTCTAAATGCTAATTCTGCAAGGCTTAAAATTGCAGTTCATTCAAAACCGTTTATAATATGAGTATTCATTTCAATAAATCATTTTACAGTTTTGTATACATTGTCATGCACTTGGTTTTACTCTCCTTACAATTAAGCTATTATATCAAGAATAATGTATTATCATTTTTTAAAAAAATAAACTCGTGTTAAGAGTGGGTACTTCAGCCAGTATAAGAACAAGTTTAATAATTATCAGTGACTTCCATGGGCTTGTCTTGCAGAGCAAAGTTTTTCAAAGGAAGGCTAAAAATTAGAAATTGACACTCAGAGTTATTTTTTGATATTTAGCTCAGCTCTATATTTTGTCTTCAAAGTAGCCATTGCAGAAAATCCGGATTCACATAGTTATGATGTTAAAAATGGTAATAGTATACGATATGCTTTTGTTTTCAGTGCAGAAAATTCAGCATCCACCTCTATCCAGAATTCAAAGAGTGATTTATTACAAAATTGCCCTTTAATTTCGTCACTGAATGTGAAATCTATGAAGATCTCTTTTTTGGCAGTTGAGAGCCCTTTTGAAGTATTTTGAAATGAATCCCTAACCCATTCGTAACTTTCTATTAATTTGCCTTCGTCTGTGTACTTGTTGATGCTTTATTATCGTCGAATGCTCGCTGTGATTTAAAAATATATCTATGATTTTGTTTTAATCCACTGCCGCGTAAATACTTAATACCGTGAATTACAATTAACGCGTGAATTATGAAATGTACTTCAAGAGAGATTCGGTTGCTAATCGATTCGGCCAAGACTGACTAGAATTGTACGAGGAACAGCATTTTTACATGTTTTATGCAGACGTCTGTTAGATTGCCTAGATTCACATGAACGTTCGCGAGAATGCCAGATGTAATGGATATGATAAAGAGCAACATAGATTATGCTATTTTTTAATGACATTTGTACTTTTAGAAATGGATCTTGAAGGAAATAAATCTTTAATTAAATATTATTTCTCAATCTGTTTCAATTTAAAAATTAGAGAAAGAAAAATAACATAATTAACCTATTACTTAAAAGTAACATATATAAAAAATTTAATACTTATCTTATTAATACTGAATTAAGAACAAGTTTAATAAGTATTAGCGACTTCCATGGGCTTGTCTTGCAAAGCAAAGTTTTTTAGAAATTGACCCTCTGATTTCTTTTTCTATATTTAGCTGATATCTATATTTTGTCTTTTAAGCAGCCACCGCATTTTGCAATATGTTCCAATTTAAAAATTAGAGAAAGGAAAAATAACATCATAATTATCCTATTACTTAATTATTTTTTTTATTTTTGCTTAAAAGTAACATATACAAAATTTAATACTTATGTTATTAATTTGTATGGTTTATAATTAAGATTGTGTATTGTAGCTTTAGCGTCAAAGTGCATTATTATTGCATTCAGTAATTTATTAATGTATAAGGAGGGGCGCGATAAAAATTATGATTGAAAAGGGGGGCGCCAGTATTGAAAGTTTGAGAAGCACTGACGTAATTAGCTGTTACAGTATTGGCACCATAAACACCATTCACAATTTCAGCCAACTGGCTTGCATTTTCGCCTTTATCAAAGAAAAACTGTAAAATGTACCGAATTTTCTCTCTGTTGACTTTCATTTTTAACACCCTGTAACTCACAACTGAATGGCCCAAACAAAAAACAGCAACAGAATTTTTTTAGTGTGAAATGTCACCTTGACAACAAGCATAATTTGAAAAATTGTTTGATCGATACTTCACGAGATATCGACACTACAGCCATCTACCGAAAAAAATAATGGATTTCTTTTTCCCCAACCTAATATATATATATAATCTTCTTTACAACTGGGTATCATGCGGTGATAAAGTTTATGAAGATATTCTTATGCTCTGCATCCAGCAAGCATTAATCTATTTGATCCATCCGTGTTTCTGGTGACTGAACTCAAATCTCTTTTGATAACGTAGCACTTTTCACAGTTTCATGTATCTTAATCTTCAGTAAAACTACTCCTTTCGTCTCAAAAATATGGAATATGTTTATGTATCTAGAAGGATTTCCATGCTTTTTCCGGATATAAGACAATCGGGAAACCACGCATCTCTTGAATAAATCCCAGAGACTCTCTACCGGAAAAAGTGATTCGATTTCTACGGAAGCTTCGATTTTTTTTCTTTGTATTTTATACGACTTCGGGCAGAAGTTTCAGAAACTCACCCAGCCACAACAATTCTAAAAGATAAATTTTCTTTTCGTGAAGAAGTAGAGAAATTGAAAGGAATTATTTTTCTCTCGTTGAGTTTCAGATTTTCATACCAACATATTCGTAGATTTTATTTTTATTAAAATTTAAAAAGCAATATTTAACAAAACTTCAAAATATCGCATTAAGAAAAAATATTAAGAGCAATATCGCCCAAACTGAATAAAATCTACTTACAATTCAAAAATTTGCAGGACGAAACTTTAACTCAACAATGAAAATAAGATTTTGATAGTATTGATAAGATGTGATAGTTTAATTTCTCTCAAAAAAGAAGTCTTTTCAGAATTATAAAATACTGAAGATGTTGAAAGGCAGATTAAAGATGATTTAGATTACATTCTATATTTACATATAAAAATTTTCGAAACAATTCTTTGTTTTGTAAGATAGCATTTATTGTGCGAATAAGGAATGATACGAAAACTTAATGCAGAAGCTTCAACTTAGTTAAAACATGTTTAGAAATATTTTTTAACTAGAAAAATTAAGAATATATTATTCCTTTAATTTTAATTTTACAAAGATTATTATAGAATAGTTTACATGATATTTTCAAAATAAATTATAAATGAAATTTGTTTAATTTTGTATTTACTACCGCATTAATTTTTAGTTTTATTTGAAAATTTAAAATTAAAGTTTTTTAACTAGTTTTGTGTGAAGTAAATGTTTAACTACTTAAAGTTGGAACATAGTTTAAAATATCTAATCATCTTTTGCCTTCGATTTTTATTTCTAACTCTTTCCCCTGAGTTTAAAAGATGAAAATTATTATTTTAAATGCAAAAAAGGACAATTATTTTAGTAAAAAGAAAAGTTATTTGTTGATTTGATCTATTATCTACACTATTAAAATCCGTACGTATCTATCTATCTATCCATGTCCGTCTATCTTCTCACGAACCGCACCGTGCAGGAACGCGCCGAAGGTACCAAAGCATGGGGAATGAACTGAAAAAGCCGTTTTATCCATTTATATTCCGACATTATAATTAGTTAAAAAGATATTAATTAAAAACATGAAAAACATTCAACTCAATATTTACTTGCATTGTTGTAACATCGTTATTGTTATAAAAATGACGTAAGGTGGCGTCAAAAATCTATTTTCAGCCAGACTGGCCGGATATTACAACAATGAAGACGAATTGTGCTCTTTATCGTTTTTAATTAATATCTTTTCAAATAATAGTAACTTCAGAAATTAAATGGTCAAAATGAATTCCTCGGATCATTTCCCATCTATTGGTATTTTCAGCGCGTTTTTGTGTTTACCGTTTCTTGCAAAGAGAGCCTTACATAAATAGATACGTTTGTTTACGTATGAATTTAAGAACACGCATCCAAAATAAGCAGTCGTTTCAATAGCTAACTGTAAGAATTTTTTGATTCATTACTTAACAAAAATTTACACTGCTGGCCACCGTAAATGCAACACCCTTAAGGAAGCATGCAAATAACATGAAATTTACAACATGCATTAGCGGAGGTGAGATATGCAAGACAAAAATCACGCGCACCTGTGGCGCCACCTCAAAGCGCTATTTAAGACTTGGAGATTTCGACGATTTCCAGTTCGGCAATTGTATTTTTCTTGTGGTTTTTTTCAAAAAACGATCAGTTATGTCTCGTAGAAAACAGCGATCAGCTTTTGATCAAGTATCCGAGTTCGACAGAGGAAGAATAGTGCCCTACCGAGATTATGGATTATCCTTCAGGAAATCAGTAGTCGTGTTGGACGAAACCAAACAACTGTAATGCGGATGAGTGACCATTGAATGCAGGAGGGTACGATGGACCGACGTGGTCGATCGCATCCACCTCAGTGCACCACTTCACGTGAGGATAGGCAAATTGTGCGCATGGCAGTGACGGATCGCTCAGTCACATCACGAACCATATCACAGCACATTGAGTCTGTAAAGCATCATTCAGTGTCTGCGCGTACCATTCGATGCCGTTTTCAACAGAGTGGTCTGTCAGCAAGACATCCATTGCTTGGTCTACCCTTGACGCAGAACCACAGACGTCTCCACCATCATTGATGCGATGAAAGAAGGATGTGGGTGACAGAATGGAATGAAATTGTCTTTACTGACGAGTCACGCATCTGTCTGCAACACCACGATGTTTGGATTCGAGTCTGGAGACACCATGGAGAAAGGATGCTGAACAGCAGCGTTATGCACCACCACACTGGTCCTGCAACAGGTATTATGGTATGGGCGGTGTTGGATATCACTCTCGCACTCCTCTAGTACGCATTGCCAGTACTTTAAACATCCAGCGCTACATCCTCGAGGTGTTGGAGCCAGTTGTCCTTCCTTACCTTCAGGGCTTGGCCACAGCCATATTTCAAAAGGATAATGCGCGATCACACATGGCACGCATTGTCCAAAGATTCTTCGTCAATCACCAGATTGAATTGCTTGCCTGGCCGGCTAGCTCTCCGGATCTTTCGCCGATAGAAAACATGTGGTCCAGAGTTGCTCAACAATTGACCCAGATTACACCCCCAGCTGCCACCCCAGATCAACTTAGGCAAAGTGTGGAAGCTGCTTGGTCTACTGTACCCGAACAACACATCCAAAGTCTCTTTGAATCAATGCCGAGGCGTGTGGCAGCTGTGATCTCCAACAATGGCGGTTACTCTGGCTACTGATTCTGGCAGGAACCACACTTTACTGAAGTCTATAAATTTAATCATTTCATACTTGGTCAACATGTTAACTACAAAATAAATTTTGTTGTGCTTTCTCTTGTCTTTCATGGTGTTGTATTTACGGTGGTAAGCAGTGTATATAAATTAATACTTTTTTATACAAATTTAAAGCTGCATTGCTTTTTACTATTTATTACTAAATTAATTATTTAATGATAAACTCGTACATTCTTTTGAAAAAAAACTGGATTTGCTTTGTAAACTATTATTCGGAAATAGAATGAAAAAAAAAGATCTTATCCAGGGGGAAAAAAAGAGTTTTATTCTTGAAAAAGCACGTGCAACCCCTGGCTGAATGGAGGGAAAAGGAAGATGTCTGACAAAGAAAAGAAATGGAAGAAATTTCGGAATTTAAATGACATAAATATAGAAATCACTCACATCGCGCATATACACCCACCCAGAAGTGCTGGCGCCGAAGAAAGAAAGAGAAAATTGAAAACTTATTTAGGTATAAAGTTATAACCATGGAAAAAACTCATGCATGACTGGGTTAAGCGGAGAGGATACAGACCCGTCAGAGGGGGCAAAGACTTGAAACTTCAAAAAACAGAATTTTAATGATTGCTATGTGAATGATTGCTATGATTGCCCCGAAAGTGCTGACACTAAGAGGGGAAGAAGAAATATCCAAGGTAAAAATGCCACACACTTGAAGAAGCCCGTGCAATGCCGGGTCATTTAGCCTTTATATTCCGATATTGCAATTAGTTGAAAAGATATTAATTAAAAATATTCAACTCAATATTCACCTGCATTGTTGTAACAACGTTATTGTTATAAAAATGACGTAATTGGGTAAGTACCTGGCCAAATTGCGTCTTCATTGTTACAGCAATGCAGACGAATTGTGCTTTTTATAGTTTTTAATTAATATCTTTTCAAATAATTGTAATTTAAGAGATTAAATGGTCAAAATGTATTCTTCGGATCATTTTCTATCTTTTGGTTTCTTTGGTGCGTTTTTGCGTTTACCGTTTCTCGCGAAGAGAGCCTTACATAAATATATACGTTTGTTTACGTATGAATTTAAGAGCACGCATCCAAAAATAAGCAGTCGTTTCAATAGTTGAACTGTAAGAATTTTTTAATTCATTATTTAACAAAAATGAATATAAATTAATATTTTTTTTTTAAAAAAAATCAAAGCTGTATTGTTTTTTTATTATTTATTACAAAATTAATTGTTTAGTAATAAATTCGTGGTTTGCCTGTGTTCTTGTGAATAAAACTGGATTAGCTTTGTGAATTATTAATCGGAAATAGAAATGTGAAAAAAAAAATGTTAATCCGGGAGGAAAAAAAAAGTTTTATTATTCAAAAGACCGTGTACATACAACGCCGGGATGAACAAAGGAAATAGAAAAAAAAAATGGAAAAAGCAAAGTCTGACAAAAAAGAATAAAAAATTTGGGAAAAGGGAAATTAAATGACAAAAATATTGAAATCACTCACATCGCGCCTGACACAGACCGAGAGCTGCTGGCGTCCAGAGGTAAAAGGGAAAATTTCCACGGGGATAAAGTTTTATCCAAGAAAAAAGCCCGTGCAACGCCTGGCTAAATGGGAGTAAATAGAATCGTACGACGGGGTAAAGATGTGGAAGAAACTTCGAAAAAGAGAATTTTAATGACATTAATACATAAATCCCAGACACCAGGAAGTGCTGATACTGAGAGGGAAAGAGAACATTCCAAGGCAAAAAGCTATGCACTTGAAGAAGCCTATGCAACGCCGGGACATGCAGCTAGTATTAATTTTAATTATTGTGAAATGTTTATGCTGTTATGCTCAAATAGATGAATTTGAATATTTAAAAATAAAAAAAAATGTAACAAAATAAATATTTTATATGAATGCAAAATGAATACTATATTCGTAAAAATTTCTTAAACATGAAGTTATAAAAGACGATAAGCTAGTACGAAATCTACATTATCCTACTTAAAAATCAAATTGCTTTTTTTATTAGAGAGGTAATTTTTGTTTCAAAATACACACGATCTTTTAATTCACAAAAGGGTACTTCTGAAAATGCAGTTTATAAACATAGCTTTTATGATTAATTTAAATCAACTAAGTAATGAAATTATGGGAATTTTTTTAAAAATAAAAAAAGTTTTTAAAAGTTTTTTTTTATAATATTCGTGCTATTATTTGGAAGAAATTATACAAGGGATTATTTATGTTATGTATTTCAATGTAATTTGTTACTTGCTTTAATGAGTCGTGTGTAGTCTAGCAATTAGGGCATCGGATTCCAGACCGGAGGGCCTAAGTTCGATGCCAGATTCCACCAAATACCCTCCGAGTACACACGGAGTAAATGCTCGTTAAATCAGTGGATCCGAAAGTCTTGTGGATGGTCGTAGCAGAAAAACGTGGAGTAGGGTGCTTGAGATGATTTCCCTCCCCTCCAGACCATACCAAAATTGTAGAGGTGGAGATAGCTGGTGTCACCATCTATCTTGTAGAAGTCCAACCTGTCTCAGTTTATAGCAACTTCCCTTCCTTTCATTCATAAGGTTCATTCAAATGAAACCTGGTCAGTGCTTCTAACTTTGCATTACGTGTAAGGTGAGCGCAACTGAGTGTATGGTGGCACTATTTACCGGTAGAGATATTGACACGTGCGCAACGTCTGACATTTGATAGTGACATTGTGGTTTCACGCCGCAGAGAAGGTGGTCACACAAGTTATTGTCCACTACTGAACATTCAAGCGATTCAGGAGGAACAACAAGGAATGATTCAGTTTTTAGCAGTCGAGTTAGTTGGAGACCGTGAAATACATCGACGGATGAAGGCTGTGTACCGTGAGTACAATCTGTGTCGTTCAAGTGTTGTGGAAAAGAGCAAAAGATTCTTTGAGGGGAGAAAGTTTCTGGAAGACGATGCTTGACTTGGACAGGCTCATCGTGTCACCACACCGGAAATAATTGCGGAAGTGAATGCTTTAGTCTTGGACAACCGCAGAATTACCGTGAACGAGACCCATCGGTTACTGGGTATTATCGTGGCCACCACTCACACCATAATGCATTAATACTTGAACTTTCGAAAAATATGTGCGCAGTGGGTTCTCCATCAACTGGTCCCCGAACAGTGCAATACTCGAATGGTGCTGTCTTTGAGTCTTCTGCAACGTTATCATGCCGAGAAATATGGCTTTCTGTCGCAAATTGTCAATGGTGACGAAACATGGTGTCACCATTTTGAACTGGAAAGCAAGCGTCAGAGCAAACAGGGGAAACGTGCGAATTCACTATCTCCAAAATATTCAAAGGCCGTGAACACTAGCTCTGGTAAGGTCATGATTTCCTTCTTTATTTACCTCAAGGGCCCACTGCTTGTCAAGTTCCTGAAACGGGGGAGCCACCATCATTGCCCAGCGTTATCAAACCACTTTTCAGAATCTTAGAAGAGCCATCACGTCGCAACGCTTAGTCATGTTATCCAATGGCGTTATTCTCTGGCATGATAACGCTCTCCCACACATGGCCAGTGTGGTGAAGACGACGTTGCAGCAGTTTCGGTGGGGAACGCTGGAACATCCACCGTGCAATCCAGACCTTTCACTGTGTGATTTTCCTGTTTTTGGACCTCTAAAACGAGCTACCCATGGACATCGATTCACAATGGACGATGAAGGTTGTGACTGGAACCAGGCCTGGATCGGATCCGACAGCAGCCTACTAACTTCTTCAAAGATGGAATCGATGGATCAGGTTTCATTTGAATACACCTTATATATATATATGAAATGTCGTGGTGTAAAATTCAGATCAGAAACACAGACCGGAAGTTCTAGAATTCACAGTACTTCCGTGGACGCAACTTGTGATTGTTGGAAGATATCGTACGAGGTGTTGCATACTGGATAATTAAAAAAAACTTAACTAAACTAAATTCAGTGGAGCAATAGTCTACGAGGGTCAAAACCTACTGTGCCCATTTCAGTTTTCTGGATCTTGGTCACTGAGGTGCAGGACCAGATGCTCTGCTCAGTTGTTCAGGCAAACGCGAATTAAAAAACGCCTGGTCCATAATTTTTGACACGTTTAAGTTACTGTTAAATACCTTTAAGTGGGTAAGTAACAGCTACTTATTTACACGAAGTCCTGAAGGTCCAGGACCGTTACAAACTAAAAAAGCGTTTAAGATGAAATTAACGTGAATTATTATTATTCACGCGTTATATATATATATATATATATATATATATATA
>BMAV01007316.1:109544-120176 GCA_019973955.1 Trichonephila inaurata madagascariensis
TTCTTAATGACAGGTTTTGTTCATAAAACAAACGCAGTTCCTTTCTCTCTTTTCTCAATCTTTTGTCAAAATCCTTCTATGTCAAGCACTTGACAGAACTCTCTTGTTAGTAGAAATTGGGGGTAGGACTAAAATGTAAGAAAATTCCCCCTTTCTTTATTGCAAACATCTGTACTGCTCAGCAAGTTAAGAGCACTATTATTTTTCCACTGTCTAATGATGCATGATAGTGTCAATCACATTGACAATAAACATACAATTCAAAATATCAAATTTCCCGGTAGGAAATATACAATTCAAAATATCAAATTTCCTGGTAGGAAATATACAATCCAACACATCAAATTTCCCAGTAGGAAGTATAGAGTTCAAAATGTCGAATTTTCGGGTAGGAAATATAGTCCCAAATTTTCTTCGTAGCTGGCAGCTAGACTTCAGAAACTACTTTAAATTCCTTTATGAACTAGGTGTTTAGAAATTGACTTGACAATTTTACGTTGGGCTACATTTCCCGTTAGGAAATATTCATCTGTGAAGAGAACAGTCACTTATTCATTCATGCTTCGATTTATATGATATCTGCCCCATTGGAAACGGACTCTTCTGTTCTCAAGAAATACTCATCAGTGAAGAGAACAGTCACCAGTTGATCCATGGTTTGATCTCCATCATCTCAGACACATTGGAAACGGACTTTTCTGTTCTCTATAAATACTCATCAGTGAAGAGAACAGTCGCCATTTGATCTACGCTTTGATCTCCATGATCTCAGCCACATTGGAATTGGACTCTTCTGTTCTCTGGACAGATAGGGATGTAAAAAAACCAGACTTCTTACAAAAGCTCGGGCACCATTTACAACCTGGTTGGGTGCAATTTATTGCCTTTTGGTATTCATTGGTGCCATTTGCCACCAGCTAGGGAAACGGTCACTTTTAGGCATCTGGTATCATCCCAAATTTCATTCATTCGATGTATTTTTAACAGTAATGAAATGAACCGCAATTAAGAGCACTAAATCATCTAAAATAAGAACTATGAACCTGTAGCTGCTTGTTAAAGGAGAACCTTAGATTATAAAACCTCATCTCTGTACCCTTTACTTTAACTGATAAAGGGTACAGAGATGCATGGATCTTTGCATTTTTTCGGAGTTTACTTTAACTCCGAAAAAAATGCAAAGATCCATGCATCCAACAGACATTACGTATACACGGGGCACATAAATTCGGTACTTATTTTGTTCTATGATATTATGTTCTCTTCAAATTATATTATCTCACAAATAATCTAGGAATCACATCAGTCCATTGGTTTTCTATCCAGTGTCCGTGTTATCGACTCCATCATAAACGAACTCTTTTTTTTTTTTTTTTTTTTTTTTGCCACGAGTCAATAGTGCTCAAACAACAGTACTTTTGACATACAAACTATTCTCTTCGCCTTACATGTAAGCTAATTGCTTTGTAATAACTGTTACCATGGTTGAAGAAAGTTTCGAAGATATAGCATGCCAGGTACATACTATCAAGTTACGTTGTTGTGGGCAAGAAATGGTCTTGTTTACCAGTTGCTATTCTCTTAGTCAAACTATTACAAGTTGTATAAGAGCGTTTCCATTGCTTTCTCTTACTATAATACTCGTTGACTTATAAGAGTATACAGCTTCAGCGATGCATTAAATATTGAATATAAACAATTGTTCTTGATGTGTAACATCTTTCCTCTCGCTTGCTGGATATTTGTTGGAGTGATTTCGGGAAAAGGGACGGATGTGTGTAACAGGAAGTGACGTAGGCGTGTGGTATTTGATTTGACCAATAAGAGTGCGTGGTGGTGTACAGCGCATCGGGGTACAGCTCTAGTAGCCATCAAGCACTCGAGTGCTTGACTCTAAATTCACAATCCGTCTGTAAAATCTAACCCTTAATTGCAACAATCTCTATATTAGAGCAGAGAAAATAAATTGCTTATCTACACACTAATCCTAAGACCAGTTTTAAACAATATACCGCGCCAATCTAGGCACATGCAGCTAAAATTCATATTAATCAAATTGAAGTTTCTCAAAGCATCATTCTCCGACATATATTAAAAGCTCGATGGTTCATGAGGAATAAGAACCTCAGATCCGCGAGCAAAATCATGTCTATCAGACAATTTATCAAAAAATTAGCAACTGAAAAATTGATAAATCTAATAAACTTTCGATCTTGGATATTAAAAAATATATCCCTGATCCTAATTTTAACAGACCTAATATTATTTTGGATCGTCTCGTCAATTAAAATTCTCAATTAAATTCATTTCACTCTTCTCACCCAACTTAAAAGCTTACTTAAACTCCTTCCCCGAGCCTTCGTAGCCTAATGGTTATAGTAGCTGACTTGAAATGAATCGCTCCAGGTTCGATTCCCAGGACTTCGCTATTCTCAAATTTACTTTAAGGTATCCGACTACGTTCGGAACCGTGATTTTGCAAAAACATGTAAATGGATAATATTTGTGATATTTATAGTGTCACTTAGATTAGAATACATGTATAAAATTGTTTTAAGGACAAAAAAAATTATTTAAATGCAATATTTTGGCAAAAAAATAACTTAAAATAACCTTTTTTTCCAAATGTTCTCCTTTTGTAAAAAATGCTTCTATTGTATTAATATTTTGCCTGTATTCAGCTCAGACCTCTGTACAGAGACTCAACTAGAGTTTTTGAAATGTATAACTCGGAAGTCGATTTATCCATGTTTTACGAAAACAGAAGGGAGAAATTTTAAGAAAATACACCGATAATTATTTCAAATGGTTGTAACTATGAAAATAATGTGAATTTTTCAAAAATCATAGTTGAGCCTCTGTACAGAGGTCTGAGCTACACACTGGCAAAATATTAATACAATAGAAGCATTTTTTACAAAAGGAGAACATTTGGAAAAAAAGGTTATTCTAAGTTAATTTTTTGCCCAAATATTGTATTTAAATAATTTTTTTGTCATAATGTATACTTAAAACAATTTTATACATGCATTATAATCTAAGTGACACTAAATATCATGAAAATTATACATTTATGCGTTTTTTTTTTTAAAAATCATGGTTCCGACTGTAGTCGGATAACTTAAATCACTTTAATTTTCCCTCGAAAATTATTTATCCAGATCTAATTTAAATTTACACGTTCTTTCCTATTTTTTCAATTTTTTTTTTTTTTTTTTTTTTTTTTTTTTTAGCTTTTAAAAAAGCTGTTTTTCTGATTTCAAATCATTCAATGTTTCTCTCATTTCTACAACGACTGAGTTCTAAGCTGCATTCCCATTGGTCAGGCCTCACCTCGCCCACCCACTTATCGAAATTTGTTTTCATTCTCAGTGCTTGCACCTTTTTTGAAGATATTTTTCTAGCACTTAAAGCATTTTAGTAGTTTTAAATTTTAATTTTTTACTCTCATATAAGTATATTTTACTTTTTAAGTATTTTTTTATTAACAAAGGGCAAGAGTGAATTCGTCACAGTCGCTCAAAATCCTAAAGATAAGGGGTTATAGCTCGGAAGAACTAGATACTCTGGTCATCCACCCAATGATACTCTAAATCCACTTCGCATATACCAGCAAGTCTTAGACTTCACCCAGGATAAACTTGCGATCCTTACGCTCAATTGTTAAAGGACTCACCAAACAGATTTCGACGACGTTATTTCATAAAAATGTTCGTTACTCATGTTGTCATAGACGTGGTTAGATAATGACGAAAGTGTTTCGATTCCTAACTTCGATTGCTGCGTACAGTTTAAACGAAGGGGCCGCAGAGCAGCTGGTGTTGCGATCTATCACAAACAGAAAAACTCACATGTTATGACTCCTCATATGAACATTACTTATCGTCAAACAAGCGGACTGGGTATAGTTAGTAGCTATATTGGGGGACATATGTGCGGCAGAATGCTTATTTGAAAACGGACAAACAGTGATTTCGGTGGTCGCACACATTTCTTGAAATCAAACGGTACAAAAAATTAAAAATTTCCTGCATTTTGTACTTATACCATATACCGAAGGTGGTTCTGCTCTATTAAAGAAAACAATCACTCGCTTCCCATGATTTTGAGGGATGATTTTAACTTTAATTTCAGTTTGCCAAAATCTGAGCCACTCATAGCTTTTTTGAATGATGAAATCAAGCTCGAAATGAATACAAGTCAAAATGTTTCGACAACTAACAGTGGTAATGTTATTGACGCTGTTTTTCAACTTTTTTTTAAATACTTTGAAATCACAAGTATATGTGTCATATTTTAGTTATCATAAGTTTATTGTCTCCGCTCTTCCCCCAATTGATTAATAATAATTATTTTTGATAAAAATATTGCATTACTCCTTGTGTTAATTAAATAAAATTTTCATTAAAGATATAATTATTCGATAGAAAATTATTTCCAATCATACCCAATTCATTTTTTTCAGGATATAAGTTACTATTGCGTATTTCCTAAGATAAAACATGTCAGATGTTACACATCATATACGACTACTGTAAGGCTCGTTTCTTTTTTGGTGATTGAAGATTCTGAGTACAATAATACCACAAAGTAGAGAAGCAAGTTGTATGAAAACGCGGGGAAATATTGCAATTTGGATTATTCTGCAAAATATCAGTCCTTCACCTGGTAATATAGTTTAGAAATACGTAAGGCTCAGACTTCTAATACACTTTGTCAATATCCACTGCTGTGTCTCTCAAATGTTGGACACTATTATTCTTTCTTACGTTATGGAATTGCTTACTGCATTCTTTTAACATTCTTCATTGCTCATAAAATTTGAGTGGGTTCCATTGAACCGATATACCTATTGATTGGTTAAATTTTGATCCAGTTATGCACTACTTTCTGCTACGCTTTGAAGGATTTTGGTCACATGTGGAACTTGTATGCTCCGATATACCTCAAAAATAGGCCTCTTATATTCAATGTTAAGTTTTGTTACAATAATAATTGATAGCCTTATCTTCGACACAAAATACTGAAATTTCTTGTCCTCCAAGTTAAACTTTTATATTTATTTTTAAATATTCCACACTTATATTTTTTGTTATTTGACCAAGCAGTTTACTTTTGGCATGAATTATCCTGCATGCGGTGCATCATCCGTATGAAAGTATCCGGAAGGAAAAATAATATTGCATAAAATTCAAATATGGTATGTAATCGGTCATCCTTATTTAATGTTCTTTCTCTATTACTGATCATGATATCAATTTTATTCAGCTGTTATGATAGGAGAGTTTATCAGTTACTTTACATTACTAACTTCAAGCTTAGTTTCTCTAATTTTCAACCTGTCATGGATTAACATATATAAAATATTGAATACATGATTGTTTCAAACAATTATAATGCTTTATATATTGAATCTAATAACCTTCACTATGATGTTGCATTAGACTGTAACTAAAAGAAAACTGTACAAAGCCCTCACAAATATGTTTTCTTGGAAGATTTGTAAGCAACCTTCATAGTACTTATAATCAGCCTTCGTGTTTTAAATATTTGCATACCAAAGGCCTTTTCTGAATATAAAATGACATATATTTGTCTCATTAAAGAATCTTTGCGCAAATAAGAAATGAATTCATAATGAAAATTATTTGCCATTTCCTAAAGGGCGACAAGATTTAAATATTTACATTCAGTTTCTTTCATGTGAGAATGTAATAAAATGCTAATTTTAATTACTCAAAACTTTTGACCTTCGTGATTTGAAACGTTTAAAAATGTGAAGTTTGACATACATGCCTTCCTAAAAGATTTGTTTCCCAGACAATTAGTTTTGAAAAGTTCCTTTCAAACTATTTAATGGTTCAATGAATAAATTAATATTTCTATTGAGACAATACATTGCAATTTGTCTTCAAAAATTAAGATAGACTAAAATTGAACACTTGAGTTAGTATATATATATATATATGACTTATAATTATAATAGAATATATTATAATTACTATATGTATTTATTCTTTTAAAGAATGTTCTGAACAGACTCTTTAGAAACATCGAATTATTCATAAAAGAATGAAATAGTGGATCAGTTGAGTAATCTGTATATTCAACAATAAATAAAGGCTTTTATATAAATACATTTAAATCTTGATGAACGTAAATTAATGATCAAATCTTTTTACTAATTTCACTTTTATTGAAAATCATTTTTGTCTTTTGTTGCATATTAAACCATATTTCATCCCTAGTAGCAAATATCATTTTCTATGATCTTATTCAAATTATTTTATATATTAATGTGAAATATAAATTGCTTATAGTAATTGAGATTTAAATGAAATATATTATTTTGTTTTATGAAATTAACTCTTAGAAATTTTAGAGAATCACTTTTAAATCTCTTAGTAATTGAAAAAACAATTATATACCACTTCTTTTCTCATATGCAATTAAATCTTTTGACAGAAAAAGTTACAAGAGGATATTGTGTGGGGTAAGATTTAAATTTTTAGAACCAATTTCTTATATTTCTAAATCAAGGGATGGACGTTTAATTCTTATATGCATATTTCATAAATTGGAACTTAAATATTAGCTCAAGAGATTTTCTATCATTTGATTGTATACAGTGAATTCTATCATATTTTCTCATCTTGTTATACACGGGGACAGGACTTGTCTAGTAATATCAAATCATCATTGGTCATATCAACAATCATTGGCCAGCTACTTTTCCGTTCATGTTCAGGACTAAAATTCTCCTTTAGGAACTTTTTAAATCAACACCAAACGTGACATTCACTTATAGATTTTGGATACACTGAACAAATCCTTTCAATTTGGTATTTACCATTCCCGCGTAGTTTATACTCAAAACGCTTAATGCATTGTGAATATACCTCTTATTACATTACCTTGTTTTAATAGAAAATAAAAATAAGGATTCAAGGTAGCTTTCTTCATTAAAAAATCCTTCAGCTACGAACGTTTTTACAGGACCATTCGGATACCGCGGCATTTTCAGATATGTATCTATTGCTTCCTATCCATTAACCCGACCACTGTGCTCGTTTTTTTTTAATATATTGTAGACCAGGGGTACTAAACCTTTCTTCCCGCCGGGCCGCATACACGTAACAGTTATTTCATGCCAGCCGCAACATGCGGATAACGGGAAAAAAGACCAAAGCAATATTGACAAACGACTACGTTCGGAACCGTGATTTTAAAAAAGCGCATAAATGGATAATATTTATGATATTTATTGTCACTTAGATTAGAATACATGTATAAAATTGTTTTCAGGACGTTTTGACAAAAAAAATTATTTAAATACAATATTTTGCAAAAAAATTAACTTAGAATAATCTTTTTTCAAAATGTTCTCCTTTTATAAAAAATACTTCTAAAATAATAATATTTTGTGTGTGTGTGTGTGCTTGTATAAAGTAAAGACTTCTCCAGAGAGTCTGAACTAGGATTTTTGAAAAATTCATATTATTTTCAGAGTTACAACCAATTGAAATAATCATCGGCATTTTTTCTTAAAGTTTCTCCCCTCTGTTGTCGTAAAACATGGATAAACCAACTTCTTATATATTTCAAAAATTTTAGTTGAGCCTCTGCACATAGGTCTGAGCTATATACAGGCAAAATATTGCTATAATAGAAACATTTTTCACAAAAGGAGAATATTTTGAAAATGGGTCATTCTATGTTCATTTTTTCGTTAAAATATTGCACTTAAGTAATTTTTTATTGTAATACTATTCTTAAAACAATTTTATATACATTTTCTAATCTAAGTGACACTAAATATCATAAATATTATCCATTTATACGCTTTTGCAAAATCACGGTTCTGAATGTAGTCGGATACCTTAAGAGAAGAAGCATGTTTTCCAAACTTCAAATCTAAAAGTCTAATAGTACAGAAACGAGATATAACACCCTGTCTCCGCGTTGAAAGTCGATGTTCCCCAAATCTGTTTTAGCGGTGTTCAAATTCAAAATAATGTTCAAATTCGTAATTCGTTCGTTATCGTTTTTCAAAAATTCAGTTCGATTTTCATTCAATAAAAATGGAATAAATTCACTCTTACCTGCCAGAAGTTGAGGCGACTACAATGATACGACCAGTCGGATGGAGGGACAAACGTTTATTTACAACAAGACAGACAGGAATACTACATACACTTGAAAACAAGCGACTGCAGGGCCGCTGAACTAGAGTTACAACATACTCCCCCCGAATGACTAGGGGCTTCATTCAAAATCTGCTACAATTTCAAAATACACAGAAAAGTATTAAATACACATTACAAGTAATTCACATACAATTTCTACAGATACAAATTCAAAACAACTACTTAACTAAGAAATCATTCATTAAGTTCAAGGTTATGTAACAATTGTACTGGTCTTTTAATAATTGAATTTTGTGTTTTTATCTTACAAGAACGTATTTTACAATCCCTGCCAGGAAATATATCAACAACTTTACCTAGTTTCCAAAAATGTCTAGGAAATTTTTCATCATTAATTAGTACAACATCATCAATTTTAAACTCTTTAATTTCGCCTGTAGATTTAACGCAATGAGCAGATTTAAGCGTGAAAATATATTCCTTTGAACGTTTTGTCCAAAACATATTTAGTAATCTTTCGCGATAATTAAACCTTTTAATTAGAATTTTCCTGTTGGACAAGTTAGAATCAAAATTAAGCCTGGCAGGTGGTAGACTATTCACTCTACGTCCTAAAATCATATGAGATGGAGTAAGAGGTTCAGATTCATTAAATTCACTAAAAATATATGTAAGAGGGCGAGAGTTGAGCACTCCTTCAATTTCAATTAAAAGAGTCTCCAATTCATCGCGAAATAAAGTTGTTCTCTCTTTGCACAGTCTTTCGTAAAGCAAGCTTTACTGTTCGAATGAGTCTTTCGTAAAAGCCAGGGTGCTCGTTTGATGATAAACTGCCAGTAGATTTTATGGGAAGCGTAGAACGCTTTCAATGTAGGATCGCTAATAACTTTCCACAAATTTTTCAATTCAATGTCGGATCTTTTAAAAGTTCTTGCGTTGTCAGTCAAGATTTTTGAACACAGTCCACGGCGACTAATAAAACGTCGAAGTGCTAAGAGAAACATTTCAGTTGTAAGGTTGTTCACTAGCTCTAAGTGAAGAGCTCTCGTAACAACACACGTAAATAAAACAATGTAGTGTTTATTTTCGTCTTTTGTGTAGAGAGGGCCTCCAAAATCTATTCCAACTACAGAAAATGGCGCTGACTGCTCTACACGAAGAGCTGTGACTTGAACACCTGAAATCGAACTAAATCTTTTGCATAGCACACATTTTTTAAGAAGTTTTTCACAGTCTGTCTCCCCTTAATGAGCCAGAATCGCTCTCTAATTTCTAGCAGTTTCACTAATACCACCGTGAAAAACCTTTTCGTGAGAATCTCGCCCTTTTAAATTTACGAAGTAATGTTTGGCCGGTGAAATGATAGGGTGTTTTTGTAAATAAGAAAATTTAGATTTTTGCCGTCTTCCACTGACACGTATCAGTTCATCTGTATCAAGGAAAGGATTTAACTCTAAAATTACTGAAGTTTTGAGTATTAGTTTGCTTGCACGTAAGCAATTAACTTCTTCGGCGAAAGCATCTCTCTGTACTAATTGAATCCAAAATTTTTCGGCACCATCGATTTCTTCTGTTGTTAATTCGTCGGATCGTTTATTGAATATATTGCGAATGTTATGCACAAAACGAAGCACCCAACTAGTAACTCACAATAATTTCTGCAGGCTGCTAAATTTGCTTAAATTAATTACTGAGGCTGTGTTTAATTCACAAGCGAATGTAAACACTTGTTCTTCGGATTTACTTGGGTCGGTTGAAGAAAAGTCACAAATCACGTTTTTCGGTCAGTTGTTTTCCGTCGTGCGAAGCCACTGAGGACCATGCATCCAAAATTGGCTGTTAATAACTGTCTCGAGATTCGCTCAACGAGAAAAATAATCTGCTGGATTTTCTCTTCCACTGCAATGATGCCAATCAGACGGATCGGAATTTGATTGGATTTCTATTACCCTATTCGAAACAAATTTCTTGTAATTTGAAGCTTTTCCTTTAATCCAATGGAGAGCAATAGAAGAATCACTTCAAAGGAAAAATTTCGAAATAGGGAATTTAAATTTTGATGTTAAATATTTCAAAATTCTAGAGGCTAAAACTGCTCCCAAAAGTTCCAATCGCGACAGGGTTAACTTTTTGAGAGGAGAAACTCGGCTCTTAGCGGTTATAAATCTCGTGTGAATATCGTCATTCGCAGTGATATACCGAAAATTTGCCACTGCTC
Organism: Trichonephila inaurata madagascariensis; assembly: GCA_019973955.1. NCBI lineage: Eukaryota > Metazoa > Arthropoda > Arachnida > Araneae > Nephilidae > Trichonephila > Trichonephila inaurata. The sequence goes on from BMAV01007316.1 coordinate 119,910, forward strand.
CAAATGCTCTAGGACTTGCATCACAAAATATGTGTAATTGCAAATCCTTACCCTTATCTAAAGGATATGGAAAATATTTTCTTTCTAATGTTAAGAGTCGTTTAGAAGACAAACTTGAGAGCACCAAGTCTCCCATTTGTTCTTTAACTCGGTGGGCAATTGTTCATCCCAGCCGAGACCGTATTCCCAAATTTCTTGCATTAAGCATTTTATTATTAATACAAATGGGGAAATAAAACCTATCGGATCAAATATTTTTGCTGCTGT
>BMAV01007316.1:123176-158693 GCA_019973955.1 Trichonephila inaurata madagascariensis
TTTTTAGACGGTAAAACCTTCACCTCAAATGAGGAGGTCAAAAACCACCTCGATCAGTTTTTTGCCAGTAAAAGACCAAAAATTTTATGAGAGTGAAATTATGCTACTACCAGAAAGATGGCAAAAGGTGTTGGACTAGAGCGGCCAATATATAATTTAATAAAGTATTTGTTTATTTTACGAAATCTGTCTTTCATTTCCACAAAAAAAAACGAAATTACTTTCCGAACAACCCAATATTTAGCATGTGTAATTGCATTTGATTAACATTAAGGAACATTACGCATCTTATTTCCTGTCATTAAAGAAAACTTTGTAAGAAATCATAATGAAAAATATTAATTAAATTTGCAGTAGCTTCTATTGGATTATCTTTTGTATTGAATTAATTATGACTTCCAAATCTCTGTTAATATATGATTGGAATTATATTTTCATTTCTGAAGAATATTATACAATAGAAATTCATCCTTTTTACTGCTTGGAGCTTATTTTCTTTGATATTTGTCCTTTTTTTTTAATTCTTTTAATAAATTGATGCAATTCAGCGTTCTGATAAGTTGCTTATTTTTATAATATTTTTGTAAAAATATTAATTTTTTTTTAATTGCTGAAAACAAATATTCACTAGATATACGAGGCATGAACTAAACGCAGAGCAGATTTTCAGACAGAAGTTGTTTCAAATTACGGGAAAATTTGTAACATTATAGTTAATATATCTGTTTACTATATAGTGTTTCTAAAATTTCAAAATATTGCATAAATACTTTTTTTTTTTCATTTTAACACGTAGCGCGTTAATTTAACTCACATTTTTTTTATAGAAAAAATAGCTAAAATTTGTTAAAAATGGGGAGTATGATAAAATACACTACTTGCTATAAGATAGAGAAGCCTGAATATAATATTTGTCTTTCAGTTCTTTGATATTTGAAAAATATTCTAAGTTCGGATTCTATTCTTTCACACAGTGTTTCTCAAACTGTGGAGCGCGATAACCCTGCGAGGGGGGTGTGAGCATATTGAAAATAACAGATTTAAAAAAATAATTTTTTGGAATGAAGTAAAACAAAATGCTTTTTGACATAATACAAAATACACATTTACACTCATATAATTTATATATATTATCTGGTGATCATCAAAAATAAAAGATTCCACTTCAAACGCTCATTAGCTTTCTTTGATCCTATAACCAAATAAAAAAAGACATTTTGTTTGCTTTCCTGTAATCCCACGATGAGAGATTTTTTATTACGTTTCCTTTAACCCATAAAATACTACTTTTGATTATCATATATTTGACCTTCAAACTTACTGGTATGTTTCACCCCGTCTCTTTTTCTTTTAGGAAAGTTGTAAATAATATTTTTCTGTTGCTTTTTTTCCCCATGTGAATGAGTTTTATAACATATGGTTAAGCATATAGAGCACTTTGAAGGATTATTTGGCCAAGATGTATTTTTATGAGTATTCTGAAACATATAATGCATAATGAAAAACATTTTACACAATTATTTTTTAGAACTGACATCGATATTTTTATAATGAATGCACTTTTAACATGGGAGCGGTCGCATGAGGTGCAGAGACAACCCAGGCTCACGAAATCATTAATTCTGCGAAAACTGTTTATTCATTAACAGTGACCTTGACAGAGTATCCTCGTATTAGACTCTTAATGAGAACTAAAATGAAATTGTAACAAATATGCCTCTTTTTTGAGAGTGGCAAACGTTTTTTTACAATAAAGGTACTTGTTTTGATCGAGTTCCCTGCGTGACCACTTTTGTTCAAAAATATTTTCTATGAACATGCTACACTTTCCCCTAGAACAACTTTGTGGTTTTGATTGCTGTGTTGTACGACTTATTATGGTTTATAAATGTAAATAAGCAGAATATAAGAAAATGGGCATCTGCGATCTCTATTGAAGGAAGTTGAAACTGATCAAGCAATTAAAGAACCTGCTGAAATAATGCATATTAATCAAGGTTGCGAAAGTAAATATGAGAAGCGATAGACATGAAACGTTTGAGTTGAAATGAAATTTTCAAATGCTGCCTAAAGAACTAACTCTATGAAGAAAACTATGATGCCATAAATGTAGCACTTCACCTTGTCAAAAAGACACAAGGCAGAAAAAGTTCAAAATGCTATTTGTAGATCATCAAACGATAGCGAAACTACAATAACGTGAACAAAATATGACAGTTTTGCTGGAAAATAACGTTCATGTATTCTTAGTGAAAAGTGTCTGTGATTTATATTCTTTATTAAGGACACGCACATTTGGAAAATTTTCTTTAGTTTTATTGGATTTTTTTCTCAAATTATCAAAGAAAAATTTAAAAGTCCTTGAAGTAGGCAAGTATATTTTCTCTTAGTTAAATTATTCACTGGAATTGTGATTTCTATCGTGTATAGTAAAAATAATTATAAAATAACTTATAGTTTAAAAACAAACTAAAAAACACGCTTTTATTGTAAATCGAACTAAAAAGTAAAAAAATAAAAATATATATTACTTAAAAGAGTAATACATATAAAATTTAATACTTATCTTGTTAATTTGTACGGCTTATAATTATGATCGTATTGTAGTTTTAGCGCCCAAGTGCATTATTATTGCATTAAATACATTATTATTTTGGGGGGGGTGCGATAAAAATTTTTTTGAAAATTAAGTCGCATGTAGTGAAAGTTTGAGAACCACTGTTTTAATAACAAATAAAAACAATCTTAAGTTTTTTTATTATTATTTTTTTGAGTTTCAAACAGAGTAACGAATATCTTTTTCTTTTCTTTTCTTATTTTTTTTTTTTTTTGGTTCTGATTTCAGGCGTTCTTGAGATCTATTATCTGTTTCCAAAAGCAGACAACATTTCCATTCAACTTATTTAACTCGGCGTTATTCATATTTTTTATTTCAAAATTGTTGTTAGAGAAGCTGTTACTATAACATAGCAAACTATTTTATTCGACAAATATAATTACAACCAATATTATGATAATGAGTAACTATTTTAACAAGCGATGTTTTAAAGAAGTAATCAAAGTTTCAGCAGTTATAAGAGATTTGTAACTTATAATAAAATTCATATCAGTGCTAATATTATACATTCAAAAAAGATATATAATATTACATCCTAGCACTAAAAATAAGTTTTTTTACAAAGGAACCTGAATTCAAAATAAGTATTTACTCGCACTTAAGTAATAACCAAAGGGGAAAATAACTCAAAATGTTGGCCACAGCATTTAAATTTTATTTATGACGATGTCATGTAAGGCAAATTACGAAGATTTATGTATTTTTAGCACAAATAATGTAAACAATTTCTTTAGATGAAGAAAAACGATGTTTTCACGATAAAACTTTAAGTATTTCTTCACTGACGTTGATGCATTGCATTGAAACGTCTAAAAATTACAAATGAAAATAAGATGTAAAGTAATATCGCTAATGGTTTGACCTATACTAGATAAATCTAAGTTTCCAGAATGCACAAGAAAATCTCATTGTAACTTAGAAATACATAATCATTTTCATCATACTTATAAATAAATATTTTGGAATATAAAAGAATAATGCCATGGAAAATAATCACAATTTCATACTTTTCAAGTGGGATGAAAATAAATCTTCTAAAAATTTAAAATATTAGACTAACAGGGGATATTTTACTTTATAAATTATTTCAAAGTCACAGTCCAATATTTAAGTAATGTATATTATACTTAAAATATTTAAAATACACCGAAATGCCTAAGAATTAGGGATGCCTACCTAATAACAGGCTTCCTCTGGCCTGGATAATGATAGTCACACGATGAGGCATAAATTCAACAAGTTTCTGGAAATGTTCCTTGGGAATGTGTGAGTTGCCAAATATTAACTAAAGCTGTCCATAATTCAGTAAGGTTCGTTGGTATTATGTGACGGCTTTTAACGCCTAATTCCAAATCCTCTCAAAGTTGCTCAATAGGACTTAAGTCTTGGCTTCTAGGTGGCCAATTTATGACAAAAAAGTTAAAGAAATATTCACCTAACCATCTAGTAGCCAGGCGGGACTTCTGAGAGGTACAGATGTCGTGCTGAGAAACTCCATTACTGTGCGGAAAACAGAACAGCATAAGCGAATGGAGGTGATCACCCAGCAACTCTACGTACCGAATTGCATTGAGGGAAGTTGGTACACACACCAAGGGTCCCAAACAGTACTACGAAAAAATAATCCGACCGTGATTGAGCCACTTTGTACTTGTATATTTCTAACCTGGCGTGCAGGATCAATGGCGTCATGAGCCTGACGCCGTATTCTCAGCCTCCCGTCGGCTTTAAGTAGTCGGAATCGAGACTCATCACTCCATACTACTCATGTCCAGTCCACTACACTCCAGTGTCTGCGCTCTCTTACCCAGGTAAGATGTGCAGCACGATGGCGAGCATTGAACAATGGTACTCTGTAGTTCGATGGCTCCCGAAACCCATACGGGAAGCGAGCGTTGCACAGTCCATTTCTGACTGCACGACTGGCGCTGTCATTCAACTGAGTGGTAATTTGAGCTAATGCTTTGCTTCTTTGACTACGTAAAATACACCTGAGCCATCTCTCACCACGCACTGTCAAGGCTAATTGTCCTTTGCAGTTTGCCCGATTGCTAGTTTTTCTGTCCATCATCCAAGTATTCTTGGCACACTCTTGACACCCTTGAAAATCCTATCTATCTGAAGATTTTGGAAAGTGAATGGCCCAGGCATCCTGCACCTATGATTGTCCACGATTAAAGACGTCTAAATCAGGCAGCTTTTTGTCTCACATTACTTTTGTCAGTAAAACATTCTAATTTTCATATTTTTATCTGCTAAACTGATCAATGGATATGTACTGAGCGGCCAAACTATTATGAGAATGATTTTTTAGACGTATTACCTGTATAAATTTCCAATTGATTAGCCGTAACTGTTGTAGTAAGTATAATAAAATTGTGTGATTCTTTTCTTTTGATTACTAATAAATTTGAGTAATTGATGTGTACCCAATTATACTTTAGAGAAAATATCAAACCATTAAAATCATATAATTAATAACCTTTTGAGACAGCGAGGATTATACTCAGAACACCAATTACTATGAATATAGCATCCGTAAAGTGTTGATGTTTTTTAATTTTAAATTAGACAATAAAATTTCAAATATTTTAAATGAAATAATAAAAGTTTAAAACTTTCGAAATCTGTGTATGCAAAATAAAAGAATTAAAGTACCCAACATTATCAACATAACCCTAAGTGAAAGAGAGCCACTTTAATAAATTGCAAAATATAGGCGGGCAGGAAATAGAAATTCTTCGTTCAATCTACCCATGTTTAGAAATATTGTTGACGCTTATATTTTGATCATTATCTTTCTTTGCTGGTAGTGACATACAAAAATGCTGAAATGAAATCCAATTATGTAAACTCTGATAGTAAACATTTGTTATTGTCATACTTCCTATTAGAGAGTTTGCTTATGACATTGCAGTGGCTCTAATGATACATGTGGTACATCTAGCAATAAATGTCCTATCTTTATGTCATACTGTTACAAGTTATTTCAATTCAAGAAACATTTCTCTTGGCATTAAAAATTGATATTTTTATGTAAAAAACTCAAGTAAGATTTTATCATACTTTTCATTTTCATCCATGTTCATTCAAGTAGAATTCCCCTTATTTTGTAATTGAAATTGGAGTTGATTTTTTTAAAAAAATATTTAAGTTGTTTTTAGATATTTATTAAAATTCCTCAAGGTGTAGAATAAAGGACTGGATTTTATATTTTTCCTTACGCATAATGGGATGCTATTATTTCGAGTTTGGTAACTCTCAGCAACTGTTTTTATTTAAATTTTAATGATTGTGTGCGTGAATTGACTATCTTTAGGAAATTTCCATTAAGACGAATCAAGCTTGCACCGCAGTCTGTTTAAAGATAAATTTCTCAGTATAGTTCAGTGTCAATCTTTCCTATACATATCAGTATAAAGTGCATTCTGTATTCATCATCATTTTTAAAGTGTCTTGAAATAAATATTCTCTTACATACTCATGGCCTCGGTGGCCTAGTAGTCATGGTTTCCGGACTTGTAGTCAGAGTTTCATGAATTAGAGCCTTGATACTAACGTTGGCTTGGAATGATAATTTGCAGGGGAGGCTCAGTTGTCGCGTCGGCACTTGACTATGTTTTAAAATTTAGAGGTTCGTTGCCAATAGCTCTTGTGTTGATTTAAGTTTCCATATTATAAACATTCTCCTACTCATGTATTCTTAGCTTTACAGTTCTGATGGATTAATAACAAGTTCATCTTTGTAAACCACCATTTTATTTAATACAAGCACATATATAACATTGCTTGTGTGTATTAATGTCAATTCTAAATATTATTTATAACTGAAACACACAAATATTTTGAAGAAATATTCATATTTTTTACATGAAAAGGTATATCCATATTTGCAGATATTTGGTTTTGCGTACAATGGGTCTAACGTTCTTCATTTTATTTTCATGATACTTTAATCCGGAAATGAAAGCTTTTTCATTTTCTTTTCATGTTTCTGTCATTTATGTTTCATAGCTCCCTTCAATTTCTCATGAATAACTAATTCTATAATTCTGTATTTTGACTCATATTTTACGATACATAATTAAATTAATTCACCTCAAAATAGAAGTGCAATATATTATTAGTGACGGAGCTCCAATAATAATGAACACATGTCAAATGGCATCCATTCATACTTAGTACAGCTGCATGTACGCCGATACTTCACTCTTCTTATTTCCATGCAACTTTCAGGCCAAAGTCAATTAAACGGAGGATTAGTCTCAGATTCATCACGATAGTCTTATTGAACTCAGGAATCAAATTTTGCATCTCTGTTCCAATCGTAGGAGTCCATGAAGCTCCCAAGTTGAACTCTTTGCTAAATTACCGTGAATAAAAATGGTGATTATTATACTTTCTAGTCTTTCAGTAAAAGTTTTTATATCTACATGCATTAATCAAATATTGTAGAGAAATGACTACATAAAGACTATTATAAAGATAGATTATGACAGTGAATTTCATTGTCATAATTTCTCATCATAATTTTATATATTCTGCAAACATTTGCAATACTTCAATATAATTTACTAGTCAATGTATTTTTGAAAAATATGGATGATGAGTTGGCTACGAATTTAATAATCTTGCGATTATAGTCAATTAGTTAAAGAACATGTGATTTTCTAAATTTATATGTTAATAGTTATTTTGATTTTATTCAAAACTTGCTTATTAATTTCTAATGAAAGCAGAAGCAATTCCTGCGGTTTTAAGCATGTCAAGAAAAAATTATTTTGTTAAATACGCAAAACAAAATATGATGCAACATTTTCAATAGGATGCAATGAAGAACATTCAAATGTTATTTTCCTTTTAATTTCTTGGAATCAATTAGTGGGTGTTTATAAGCCTCTTCTAAAATAAATACACTCATTGCCATAAAAATTGGGGCACCAAGAAAAAATCGTTAAAATGAGATAAAATTTTACATGTGTAAGTACTAAAAAATCCTTTCAAGGATAATAGGTGCCTGTTTCAAATCCGTAACTTACCCATGTAGGATCTTTATAGGTCAAGCATTTGGTGTCCCAATGAAACATTCACCACTATTAGACAGCGATTCATTTGTTTTCAGCGTCGCAATACAACTTCCTACTTCCTGCTTAATTCGCGTTTCAGGGTGCGCTGCTCAGACTATGCATGCTTGGTAACACTAAAATTATTACCATTTGAAAAGAAATGGCTGTTACCATTTGAATTTATATAATCGATTTCCATTCCCCCACTTTTGTTGGATTACTGACTCCTTCAAGATGTATCAGAGCTTTTAAAACTCAAATGATTTCGACGTAATAATTTGCCTGATAGTTTACTCTTAAACACAATTTTGAAAAAAAATGTAGATCGAGAAATTCGAGAGTAGTTTGAACTATTGATTCTATTCAAATCTTTGAATTAGATACATTAATATGTTTTATTTTTAAAAATAGAAACACAAACCGATGAGAGTATTAGTTGTTCTGCTTATTTAACTAATAAAACAAACAAGTATATCTACTATACTGTTCAAATTTATTGGGACAAACATATTTTTCTTGTTAGAATTGGAATGTGATTACTATTGATGTCCCAAAACATATCAAACCTGTTAATATCTGCCCTTAAATAGTCGACTTTGACTATAGTTTATTACTTTTAGTGTACCAGGAGCTCAGTTTTAAATCTTTCAGTGGGTCAGCTGGCAATTTCAATTCTGCGTTTTGCATAACACGTGTTACTTTTACATGTTCAAAGATAGATATTACTCCGAGGAACCACTCTAGAATAAATTCCTCTTCATGAACATATTTCTATGACTATGAGAGATATAATTACGGCAGCTGGTGTGATTAAATTAAGCGTTTCAAGAATTTTAAGAACATTTCAAGATTTTGGATCATCGTTTCCAAAAAGAAAAAAAATGCGGGTGAAAGCGGAAAATTACTCTTCGAAATGATAAAAATTTAATAAAAAATAGCAAAATAAATTCAAGACAGACAAGCATAGAGTTTTGAAGTGATTTATTGGATAATGGTGTAAAAGTAAGTACTTCAACTGTACAGAAAAGACTTCTGAAAGATGGCCTTAAGGCAACAAGACTGAGAAAAAAACTATTTCTAACTGAGAAAATGATCAAAAAATGTTTAGCATGGACCGAAAAATACCGATCATGGACTGTTAACGACTGAAAGAAGGTGATTTTGGGTGATGGAACACTTATTTATGCAAAATACACAAATCAAGTGTAATTAGACGAAGTGAAATTGAAACTTCGTTAATAAATCATATCCAACAGACTGTAAAACAACCTTCTAACAGATGTTTTGGGGTTTTTTTCACAACAAAAGGGCACTGGAGCTTAATTCTTCTTAAAGGCATGATGAATACTGTCAAACGTATAGAAATATATGCTGTAGGATTGTTCCTTTCATGGAAACATTTGATGGAATATTTCAACATGATTTGACCCCTTGTCACAATTCGAAAGTGGTCCATACTTCTATGTGGGGAAATAAAATAAAAGTGTTCGATTAAACTGGAAATTCCTCAGACTTCAATCCAATTCAAAACTTATGGCATATTCTCAAGGATCGTTTCGCATGACAACAGAGCAAACGATAAAAAGGGTTATACTAGTGTGTTTCCACGATGATTAAATCAAAAACATGTATGCTAATCTAGTGAAATCGATGTCAAGCTAAGTTCTTAGAAAAAAACTTTTTTCATTTGTCCCAATTAATTCGAATAGTGTAGTATTAATAAAATCAAATTCTTTCTTAATTGAAATAATCCTTCGAACTCTTGTGTTATCTGTAAATTGCATTCGATTTATAAATGCTGTGATTTTCAAAGTTTTAAAGTTTTGGATTAATTTTATCAAATAAAATGCCTTAATCTGTGCATTAATGTTTAAAATAACATCACAAAGACTAAAAAAACTCATTTTCAATTTGTAAGGAATGTCAATATGCATTATCGCATATTTTTGAAACAATTTTTATGGTGCAAATGGTATGCTGACCACTCCTTATGATGGGCATCGTTCATTCCTCTAAAGTTAGCTAATATGAAAAAAAATAAACAAAATCATCCGTTGTGAAATTTCCTTTAATATTAAACAAAAAGTAAATTCAATATCTAAAAAAATAACAAAAGTTTTTAACAATTTTGTAGAAACTAGAATACAAAAATTTTCCATACTCCTCATTCTTGATCAATAAGTATACAGAATTTATATATTTAAAATTTTCTAAATAAAGAAATAAACTATTTTGAAAGTTTTTATGTAATATTAATACCTTTTAATATATTTTCATGCATTTAATTTCCTTTTTTATATGAACAGGTGAATATCTATAAAAATATATGAACTATATATTTTTATAGATATTCAATTAATAGATGCTTAGCGATGAAAAAGTAAAATGAATATTAGATGTCATCACAAAATTCTAAGTACATGAAAGTTTGTTAATAAGAAATACAATATGCTTTTCGATTGTAAAAAATTTTTTACTAACTTAAGTAAATTTTACCAACTTAACTTTTTTCCAAGATGCCATTCCATTTAATAAATAATAAAAGGCAATATTATTTGTCATTGAGCATTAAATATTAAAAACATTTTGCAAAAGATTTTAATTTGCAATAGCTTGAAGCATTTTACTTATGAATAACTTATCTTGAATAAATGTTTGTGCATTCGCGTTTCGCGTCTGTAAAAATGCAATTAAATGTTTACATTTATTTGAATAGGTGTTGATTTACATTAACTTTTCTTTCTGATGAAAGGGAAAAAATGCATAAAAATTGAAGGGGGAAATTCCTTTTATGTATTCGGCCTTTACACCCGAACTTTTTTGGGCTATGCCCTACACTATAAATTTGTATTGTTGAAAAATATTAGAGAGCACGTGCACTAATGGCATATGTGATATCTGTGTGGGACATTTGTAAAATAAATAATTAATGGAAATTCCGTATAAAAAAATTTTTATATTAACTTATGAGTATTTCAAAATTGTTATTGAAATTTTAAAACTCTACTTTTTTTAAATCAAAAATTAAAATATAACATTCCAAGCTAAACGAAATCTTTTTTAGTTGCTGTTCTTCAAAAGAATTTAAGAAGTACGTCTTTTAACAAAATGTCAATCGTGTATAATTATATATGTATGGAATTTATTTTAAACAAATACAGGTATAAAGCAGAAAATAAATAAATCTTCAAGTTTGAATCTGTTCTCAACAAGATTTATTTAGAGGCAAATTTTTTTTATAATCTATAAGTAAGGTTTATATATTGTTAACTATTACTTATTTTACCATTCACACTTACATGCATTACATTTTAAATATTTTCCGTTATATTCTATTGATCCATTTTGCTTTAAGTATTGAAAAATATTTAATTGAGAACACTAAATCTTAACAATTAAAAATTAATATTTTTCTAAATTTATTTTGTTTTTTACTTCTTCATCCATAAAGGGATCGATTTGACGAGAGGTAGGATGATTGGACTGAGGAAAATTTAGCTGATACCCATTTAGATGTGTCCATTGGTGCACCCACTGCTTCAAAAATGGGCATAAGAGAAATGCCTACAAATGTATAGACCGACGCATATACAGACAAGCTGATGAACCCTTTATTCACATTTCCGTATCGCAATGCGTTTAAGGCTCCATTTTTCCGTGTTGTTTCTCCCAAACTGCAACTTCCCCGTCTACATGGTGTAACTTAACCCTCCCCTAGGCCCCGCGCTTCAAAAAGTTCCATCCATAAGTGCACGGCATTTCTCAGATGCATCCCCTCATCCTTACGTTCGAATATGATTTGATCATTTTAATTTAGTTTAAATTTTAAAATTAAAAGGAATTTGAAAAAATAAAAATTAAAATTTTATTCACATGTTTAAAAATTTTAAGATACCTCGTTGCAGTATTCACAGATCCCTTTACTAATGTTCAAGTACATGGATTCTTCGTATATTCCTTGACACTAAATCCTAGGAAGAGTGGCGAATGGCAAATAGAAGAATGAAGGGCGCGTGTGGAAGCATCGTCAAAACTATTTTTATCATTCATCTGAGAGATTCTTGCGCCTAACCGAGGGTTAAAGGAAATTCATCGGACGACATTACTTTGACACAGTCTGATTTTTTTTGTGTCTGACCAAAGATGGTAATTTTGTTCGCTTGTGAATAGAAAGGGTGCTCGATTTTACTTTTGAATGGATGCACAATACAGCAAAAATTGCTTTCAGGGATTTTTTAAAAGACCATACTAATAAAATGGACGTTTCCTGTACTTCATTGTGTTTTCTTTCTCCATCTTGGAGATTCTCTTTTCCGGCCAATAATTCACCACTCGGTAAGGACTTCTGCTTGTTCAAACCCAGTTTTTAGCTCAAAATAGAATCTTGGAACAATTCATTTACAGCATCGCGTGAACACTTCGCAAATAAGGCAATTTTTCTAATACCACTTCTAGACATCCGAGCCTTTATTATCAGTCCACATTAAAATCGGCACAATCCCTTTTTTTTTCTTTAAATAATCACTGACAGTTTACCTGTACTACTGTCTTTGGAAATCAGTTTTCTTTTTTATATACTCCTAAAGCAAGATGAAGACGTAAGATATGATATGCATATGTTTAATAGATAGTCAAAATAAAGTGTGCTCTTAAATCTGGATTAAAAAGCGTTAAATATAACACAAATACCAGGCAAAAATTTGTAGAAATAATTATTTTATTTTTCTTCCCAGATGTTTTTAAAGAATGAAATTTGTTTAATATTTACTCAGTTACAAATTTTATTTTATAGTTATTAAATAAAGAACAACACACACACACACACATACTAAGAGTTAAAAGAAATATTTAATTCTTTGTATAAAAATATTTTAACATTATCAAAGAATAGTGAAAACCATATTACAAATAATTAATATTAGTGAGAACTAGAATTTAAATTAATTTGACATTAGAACATAATAATTGCAATTAAATATAACAACTTGGCTCTTTTTTTTCAATTTAATTTTCTATAATTGTTTTTATGTTATAAATTAAGATTCAAATCATAAAATAAGTACCTAGATGGTTATGTGTACAATAACAAAACTTGGGATATGCATTTCTATACAGTTCCTCTTATTTTTACTTTTTCTACTTATGAACGATCAATAATAGAATAATTATATTTGTTTTATTGTAAAAGCAAATAAGAATAATTTTGCATGAAATAGAAGTGATAATTGCACTTATTTTCTAAATGTCGCCATTTTCAAATTTTTTTCAGAACACAAAGATGCTGCTTTTCAAGACAATTATGCATTAAAATCGTATTGTTTAAAGAGACTTTCTTTGTATATTAAATTCAGAATTTATTTTTTTATCAACTATAATATATTTTTAGAAATATTATTATTAGAAAGTTAAACATTACTTAAGAAAATACTCAATACGAACAAAAACAAAAATAGCCTGAATGATAGATTTTTGAGTAACTATTGCAGTAATTGTGTGATATCAAACAACTAAATTATTAGTTTTGAAAGGAAAATTCTGTAAACATTTTTACGTTTGAACTATTTATTATAAACAATAAACATCAATATAATATGCTGGAGTTGTTACTATCATTTATTGAAACTTTTCATAAATGTTTATCATTTAATTTTATCGGGTCTTGTGGATTATATGCCATCAGTCTCAAAGAGCAAAGCAGTTCTTTAAGAGCGATGCAATTTACTGCCGAACAAAATCTTTAGAATACAGGATGTAGCAAAAAAATTCGCACAATAAGTTTCAGAAGGATTTTACACCTCCTACAGCATTCAGACACAACTATAAGTATCTAAAAGTACAAGTACGTAATGATAAAGATTATCTGCAAGTAATCGCTCGATCCTAGCAATAGGAGCTTTTATCAGCTGAAGTAATACTGACTCAGTTTCGGCAAGCGATCTCTATTTATAGTCTGCGAGGCTATTTTCCAGTGCTTTCTTGAAACTTCGGCTTACGCCATAGGTAATGAGATTACAAACTTGTAGTGGGTGTGCCGTGGCGTCCATTAGTGTGAGAGGGTTGGAAGGAAGATTATCCATATTCAAAACAACTCTATTTATTTACAATTATTAACAACGACACAAATTTAATAACCCAAGTTAAGAAATGCACCAATTACAATATATGTGAACCAATAGCGAGGTAGATGATATACTAGTATTAATAATAAATCGGTCACTTATGTCCAGGCAATACACCTTCCAATTCAAATAAACCTAATCCAGTTTAACACTTAATTGATCAAATTGTCAATCTTAATATTACTCAAATAAGCAACGAATTGCTCTCGCCTAGCTTTGCTTTAATCAATCACTGCTATCCTATAGCAGTCTAACCTCTCTCTAACTCGAAAGTTTAATCTTTATAAACAAGTCTTGATTTACATAATCCATCTTCTTGGGAGGAAGGCTTTTAATAGAATTATTTTTAAAGACCCATTATTCCTCTAGATGAATATTAGTAGAAAGAACGTGATAGACTGGTTACAGACTTTTTCAAGTTTTTTGAGAGACATCCATAGGATCGTCAAGTCTTCTAAAATGATCGTCAACTTGGTCAAATTTGATCATCAAAAATGATGCCAAATATTAGCTGTATCGCCAATATTTCGCTAAGTTTCTATTGATACGCAATTGTAACATAAGGGACGGTGTTTCTTGCGAATATTACAATTTTATCTTAAAATAAATTTAACAGTAAGTAATATTAATGTATTAAAAATCCCGTTATAAATTATTTACATTATTTTAAGAGGGAATTAAGCATCAACTACACAAACTTGGTAACCATATATTTCAATCAATGAAATTCTTAATAAACATTTATTTTCTCAATTATGTATGTGATACGTCTTCTAGAACACCTTTCTCTCTATCCTTGTAACAATAGTTGTATTATGGCAATTACAAATTCTACAAATGCATTGTTCACATGCAATCATAACTTGGTGTTACCATTGCCAGAAAAAATACTTTTGATCCAATATAGTTAAGAGGTTGGCAGTGGGGTAATGGAGAATATTAAGCCCCCTGCAAAGTCAGGTAAGGTCCCATATGATACTTCGCATCAGTCAGGCTTTGGGCCCCCTATAATCCTGGGCCCTCTCGCAACGCAGGGTTTGCAGCGTGTACGTTTCACTCCCTGGATGCTAGTTATAACGGTTCAGACAGATAGAACATAAGCAACTATGGTATAAATGATTCAATATTCTTTTGTAATTTAAATGAAAATTTTGAATACTTTTGTAGCATTTTTTTTATCTTTGCTCATGTTTTTATATTAGTGATATTCAATTTTATCTTCATAATTATAAATGTTTGAATAAGAGTTTTTCGGATTATTTATGTGGTGGAATTTTTTTTTTTTCGGTATAAAAATATCTGATTTTTAGGATTTATTTGCACCTCTATAAAATGAATTATATAAAATAAACCCTGTTAAACTTTTGAAACTCAAATATAGTTTGGAAAATTGTGAGAAACCAATGTCTAAAAGTAATGAAAGAAAATAATCGATAATTAGAATTGCATGAGACAGCATATTTTTTGTTTTTGTTTTTCTAACAGCTATTGTGTGAATAAGACATGACATTCTCAAATTGTTTTTCAGACTGCATAAATTTTGAGCGAAGTGTTTTACTTGTATGAATTGTAATGCTTTCTTTAAGTTTTTAAGAAGCAATCATATATAATCATCAAATGTATTTATTACTTTTAGTAAATGACTTTGATTTTTTGGATGCTAATGGTTATTTTTAAACTGTCCCTGAAATCCTTAAACTCTATTCGATATAACTGCATTGACAGTTTTTAATTTTTAATGAGATTATATAAACAAAATAATTACTTAAATTTTTTTGAGATTTTTTTTGTTGTATCATTTGGAAAGTTAACAAAGATTTCCCTTTTTTGAATAGTCTGCCTTTAAACAGAATGCCTCATATCCATTATTATAATACATGTTTTTTTTTCAGAATATGTAGTTAAATCCATGAGAATAGCGCAAAATCATTGACGAAATATAACAATTATCAAAAATGTAATATTAAACTGCAAACAAACATGATTGAATATGAAGATATTGAACAATCGAATTAGTAAAATTTGTACTCATGATAAAGATTCAACCAATCTTAGACATTTAAAGAATAAAATTTGGCAATTAGTTTAAACGTTAATGAATTTTTGCATCTGATAGTCTAGTGTTGCAATGGAAAGATTCGAATAGTTGTCTATATGATGGAACTATTCACTGGAGCACGCAATGGAATAGTTACAATTGATCCTCAAAAGGACCTAGCTTTTCATAATGGTTAGCCATTGGGAAGATTACATCCGACTGAGAATCGTTACTGTGAAATTAATCGAAGACATACTAAGCATCACAATGCTATTGCGACCACAGAACGGTACGATTAACTGTACTTGTCTTACTTTGTCAATCCTCTGGTCACCATTTTATTTGAACATTAATTCACTTCTTTTACAAGCTGAAAATCTTTTTAATAGCGGTATTGTATTGTTTGCGTTTTCATCTGCTTCATTTTACTTTCAACTGATTTTGTATAAAGAATAAACTTTGTTTTGACTGCATTACAATTTATAGGTAAGTTAATAAATACCTTGGAATTTATATAAATGACTAAACGCGTAACGAAGTATCACTTCATATTTTGTACACCATAATATATGTACGGTTTTTATAGCGCATATTGCATATGATTTAGATTTTTTATTTTCATTGCAGTTTTCATTTTAAATAGTGAATAAAGTTAAATTTCTTTATAAAAATTTAAATTCATTTCAGAAACAAAATATTCACTATAAATGATATGTTTATTTTGTTGACAATCATTTTGTAATAAAGTATAATATTGAAAGTTTTTCAAAGTCCACTTATTCCTTTCTACTTTTACAGCATCATACATTTCATATTTTATCAGAAATTACTTCTTTTTCAGTTATTATTCTATTTTGCCAGCAGTATTTCTTTTTTATTTACGAATCTTTTCATTAAGGTAATTGTACTAGGAAGTTTAAGTAATTTAATTTTTACTTTTATCCTTTTAGAAAGGCAAATCTAATAACATGTCGCTTGTACTTCACTTATTACCTTACGTGTTGACTCATGCATTATAAAAAATTAAGATAAGTATTTGTATGAATGAATACAAATCCCTTTCCCTTAATATAGTAAATTTTGTGAATGCTTTCAGCTTAACTTAATTTCTTTCTTCTATATATAAATTTGGGAGTTTCTTCTAGAATAAAAATATATATGATACAAAATATGCATACCTTTCAACTTTTCTCTCAAGCCGAGCATTTTAAATAAATAACCAGATGAAAAGTGTTATATTTTATTGAGAAAATTGTGTATGTGTGTGTTTTGAAAGCTTCAGATATGAAAGAAGCATCTTCCGACTGTTCGCGCTTCGGAAAAAGAAAAGTAATGCTGGTTTTTGTTTTTGTCAGAATCTCAGAACAAAAGATCTATGCTTTTCATGTAAGCAAAAGCACATCAAATTTTAACATACACAACGTGTTATTATCACTCACATTGTGTTCACTCCCAACCTAAGCTGCTTTTTACACAGAAGGTAAAGAATTTTTAAAAATATACATATAACAAACTAAACTAAAACTCAGTGGCGCAACAGCTCATGAAGGCGGAGGCCTATCGTGCCCATCTCAGTTTTCTTGAACTTGGACACTGAAATGCCTGAGCAGATATTCTGGTCAGGAGGTTAGTCTGCGGCGAAATTCTCAGTGTTTAGTTCCCAAGCAAGCTTGGTACTTATTTACCGAACCACTGAACGGATGAAAGGCTGGGGACCGACCACCGACCGACCGGAACCACCGACATGGGACGTGGAAGAACGAAACGCTACCACGCAGCCACTGGTCTTCATTCGTATAACAAGTAATGTTGAAAATAACATTTAAGACATCATTACATACAATAATATTTCGATTTTTTTTAAAGATAAAAAAATGTATTTAAAAGATATTTAAAAAAATTAAAATAATTAAATTATTTCATTAAATTCAAATAGCAATAATCAAGAAAATTCGTTGCTATCTCAGGTTTCGTCCTTGTCCCTTGACCATGATACAAAATGACGAGGAAAAGTATCAACATACATCGTAGTATACAGTAGTTCTATAGACCAGTGCTTCTCAAAGTTGCAATATTTGCGACCCAATATTCAATCCTAATTTTCATCGCGCACCCCCATACAATAACAATATATTGAATTCAATAATATTATACTTTGACACTTAAACTACAATACGACTTTAATCCTTTAAGCCCTCCCAGCGTATATAAACCTCTCGCTAAGCCAAAGCCTTTATTTCCCCGTACATATATATACTTCTTTCCGAAGTATGATCTTTTCTGTGCAATGCTATCCATAAAATTATTCCGAAGGCTTTGGAGTGGAATAAAAGGACCTTGACAGTGTTTGCGAAGGATTTAATTATTTCAGATTGTTTGCTTCTTTATTCCGCCCCGCAAATGCATCACATACACGCGCCTACGTGGAAAACGGTTGGCATTGGGAAGCGAATTTCATAACTTTTAATCGGCAGTTAAGGGTCAAATTATTAAGATAAGTGTGTGTTAATTTTGTTTTTAATTATGAAAATGACAAGCCCATAGGTCACTGGTAATTAATAAACTTGTTCTTAACTTAATATTATTAAATTAATTACAAAACACATTATCCAGTACTAATACATTTATAAGTGTACCGTATCAGTGTAAAAAAGCGTATTTTATTTTTTATTATGTCAAAATGTATTTTGTTTGTTTACTTTAAGTAAATTAATATTTTTTTTAAAATAATTTTTTGTTGTCGACTTTTCAATATGTTCTCGCCCCCCTCGTAGAGTTGTCACGGCCCTCAAGGAGAGCGTACCCCACAGTTTGAGAAACGCTGCTATAGACACAGCAGTAGTACATCGCAGTTTGAAACATACTTGATCCTTATTAGAAGATCAAGTACATAAATTATTTAACCATGCCATGTATTTTCAGAGAAAAACGCTAAAAGCTGAAAAATCTTGTTGAGGCGAAACGATAGAACTTCTGACTGGAAAATGAGGCTCGCACGTTTTCCTCGTAGCCACGAGAAACCCGATCTAAACCAATAACTGTTCAAGATTTCCATCCGTGTACTAACGAAAACTGTTTACAACATGGCTAAGGAGCTTAAAAGAAACATAAATTGTAGGTTGTTTTTATTTTTTGCACAATTTAATTTTGGGGGTTTCCGTGTGCCAGATAGTGAAAACTGCCCACTGTGGTATGTCAGTTAGGAAAGAGAGAGGTGTCAGCTTGGGTATCGTCCTTGTCACCAGAACGAGGTTCAAAATTACGAACTTTGTCGCCAATAGACATTGTGTTGCTCTACAATATAACGTTTTGATGAAGATTGGTCGCAATGTAATTTGACAATGGAATCCAAGACATTGTGGAATATTGGCTAATGTGTTTTCTGACGCAGCAACCAAGGCTGGTTCCAACCTCCTTCAACCTGACCCTCTTTTTTGTTATAAAAGTTCTTAGAGAATCATCATGATTACATTTAAAAGTAACTTTCGAGAGAAGATTTGGGATTGTGTGAGGGGGAAAAATTGGAGCTTCTTAATGGAAAGTCTCATTTCTTTTAAGCTGCATAGTATACTTAACTATTGTTATAATGTCCAAAATTTACCTACATATTAAGATGCTTAATTTTGAGAAGAAACTTTGCTTCAGAGAGCGAGGTTTTGGGAGTGATTGACATTACGGTATATTTTTGATCAATGACTTCAAGATAACGTACTGTTCACCTCGTGGATATTGTATACCTTTGTAAATAACACCAGAAAAAGTATATATTTTATATTTCTTCTTCTGAGATCAAGATAATATTCAGGTTAAGTGCTTTATTTATTTACGTGGGAAAATCGAGCTCACCAAGAGAGAGACTTAGAGCTGTCCATCTATTGCGGAGAGATGAAATGAAACAAAGTACATAAAAAGTTGAACGACAAAGCAAAATGCCTATCCTTAGGGAGAGTAAATAAGAAATAATTTTATTTCCGTGCTTGGTTTCTTGAACATTTGACGCCGAGCCTCAAAGTACCGACGGACGATGTTGTGAGCCGGGTATTCAGCAAGTCCAGTACATTGGAGCAGGAGTTCGCCATCCTTTCTGGCATGGCCGCTGATTGGGCAGGCCTTGTTAGCAGACACGCCAAGCCAGTGGAGGTATATTTTCAAAAAGTCATGTCGGGTAGTTAGGCGAAAGCGACAACAGCCTCGGCTCTCTCCAGGTGCCTCGAGATTGAGCCCACAGTGGCCAGAGTTTCCCATGGCTTTCTAAAACTCTTTGTTTTTTGGGTCAAGACAGTATATTTGTCAATGTACATGGAGATAATGCTCTTTGCTCTACTGAAGGTCAAAGGGACTTCCGAAATAAGAAATACAATACATTAATAATAATCGTAATAATAAATTGGGGTGCCGGCAAAAATGAAGAGACAAAAATTATATATGTCTATCGTAGATAGATTTGGCAATACTGAAATTTAATTTATTGTGAATAATATTGTGAAAAATACTATTATCCACATGGAAGACTATGAAGGGGCTCATGTTGTCCATCGGTTTTGACAGGAAATTCAGAAAAAATAGGGGGGAACTCACTTGAGTATTGAGTTTTTCTTTTAAAAGTCCATTTCTTTCGGTTGAAGTATCGATTAACTCTTCTGTAAAGATTAAATCGAACATTTTTCTTGTATGATGTTTACAACAGTAAAACATGAACAACACGAGATTTCGACACATAATGTTTTCCTGACGAAAAGTTTTGTTTTTATATCCTTGAAAAATGAAATTTTGCCATCAGTTGCAATGATTGTAGTAAATTTAACTTCGAAATACAATCTTGAATACATTTATATTTTTTTAATGCAGGATGTTTAGTGGTTTTAAATTCGGGTAATTTATATATTATTCGCATTAATTTAAAATTATAAGTTATTTATAAAATTTAATGATCAATAACCAATGATAATAAACCTAAATGATTTCATGTTACTTCGGAATTCTAAATCTGGAAATTTCATTCAAATAAAATCATTGAAAATAAATATTGCATAATGGGGATTTGAATCATTAGTTTATTAAATAGTTACTGTTAAACGTGAAAAATATTATATTATTTTATAATTTTTAAGGATTTAATATCTACATTGACAAATAGAATCAATGATTATCACTTGCAATTTGTTTTCCGAATTTGAAACCTAATGACACTTACATGTTCATAGAAGCTCTTTGAATGTTTTAGAGATTATATCAGTTATTAAAAAATGGATTTTTCTGCTAAAATTCTTTCAACGTAAATTTAAAAATGTACATAATATTAATCTATTTATTACAGCATTTTAAATACATATTATTTCAATCAACAATTTATTTTAGCATTTTTCCCTTTATCGTTTTCGTCCTCTTTCGAAATATTATTTCTTCTTTTATACACCTAATTTAATGTTCATAAATTAAGTTTTACTCTAAAATATCCGTCTTCTCTCCGATGATAACGAAAATTAGTTTACAGACTTTCTTAGTTAAAATCACTTATAAACCTTTTAGGAAAGAAAATTGCATTCTAATTTTACTTAGATTCTAGATTCCTTTGCTTCTATTATAAACTAAAGGTAGTTCTTTTTCTAAGAGAACACATTAATTATTTTTCTAAAATCACAATTCCTTAAAAGTTTACGGAATATGTAATTACTTATTATTACATAAACTCCTACATACACGTAAGTGCATGAAAAGTCCATTTAGTAAACATTCATGTGAAATTATAGCTCTTTAAAATACTTGCTGTGATTAATTTGACTTCAGAAATGAATTATTGAATCATTTTATTCAGAAAATTTTAATTTTAACACTAAAAGATTCTAAAATAGTAGCAATTCATTTTATTTTGTTAAAAGGAAAAGTTTCTTTAATATCTAACTTAGGAGAATATATATATGTATATGGAAACACATAATTATTTTTTTAACCATAGTAAATATTTTTTGAAATACGTGTATAATCCAAGTGACTGAAGTAACGGTAGTATTTAAACATACTATTTAATTATTTTATTTATATTAATTTTATACTTTTGCTAAGGGATACCATTCAGAGAATTCCATGTTTTAAGGGGACATGGGGTATGATTTAAGCAAAAAATTTTAATTTAAGGATTTTGAAAAATTTTTTGTTTGCGTCCTATGTGTATATACTATGTAAAACAAATTTTGTGCTCAAAATTTCATAAAAAAGTTAGCTATTTAATTTTTTTAAGGAAAGAACTTAAAATTTTTGAAGTGATTTTAAAATGCTATTCCTACAAAAATTTACGTACACGCATGAAATTGGTTTTACAAGTGCGTCTAACTATTTATAACAAAAGTTATTATGGGTTTTGCGATAATACGATTGGTATTTGTACAATACTTCTTTTTATAAATCCTTATTGAAAATTCCTTAAAAAATTTGCAAACTCTAACTTTAATTATTTTTTAAAAAATAAGTATTGCTTTGATTCAAAAATGCATACCAACTTTTATTACATCTACTATTAACAATAGGTAAAAAAAAATTCAAAGTATTAGGCACAATAGAAAAAAAGCCTTAGCATTTTAAATGAAGACAAACTAGTTATTTTACTTTTCTGAGATAAGTAAGTTAAAAGTTTTGATTTGCCATAGGAATGTGAATAAAAAGGAATGTAAAAGCTATCATAATTCTGCGGGGTTTTTTTAATTTTGAGTTTTCAAAATTTGTGAGGTTATAGAAAAGTACATAAAGAATAATTTAGGCTAGAAAAATTAAATTTGATTTTTTGAACGATTTTTGTCAATTAAATCGTACTGTGTCCCCTTAAATTTGTATTTGAGTCCAGAATGTGGCAATATAACTTGTTTATTCTACTCAAATTTAGAGCGGGCTATGCGTTTTTGAATTCACTTTTTAAGTAAGCTACCTTTTCTTGTAATGAATTTAGATATTCTACTCATTATTTCAATAGGATTTTGCACAGTATTATTGACAGAAAAAGGGGAAGTTGGTTGACCAAAAACATGTTCAACCCCCACTTTTTATATAAATTATTTGTTATACATAAGATCTGTTCTAAGTCAGCAATGTTTATAATACTGCATCATCCAATTGTGACAGGCTTACGCGTTTTTTCATTAACATGTCCTTTTGGGTTCTTTGGGGCCAGAATAAATGGCAATTCTTTTCCAACCAACCCGAGAAGTAAAACGTGAATGAAGGAAGTTTTTAAATAACAGACGTTTAGAGTAAACAAGGTGGCATTTGAGGAACGTTACGATAATCCGTGTTGCAAGTGTGATGAGTATTTCGAGAGGTTAAGTGACAGTCCAGAGAGGTTACCCGTGACAGAGAGCCTTTAGTGAAGGTGGAACGATTCCACGCCAGTGAACCGCAACTTCATTTAGGATCCGGTAGATTGCTGCTTCGTTGGACATTAAGGTGGGAGCTACCACTTTAATATTTGGATCTGTGTTTTCGTTGAAATTGAGCTTAGGTGAGTTAGTTATTGATAGTGGTCTGGGTTACGTTATTTCGGTATTATATATTGTATGTTTCGCCACCGTAGATTCTCTCACATATCATTTTATTACCTAATCTGTTATTGGTTTAAGTTAAGATCGTAATAAAGTGATATTAAGATTATGGCAGCTTCTGGTTATTCATTTAATGCTACACCTCTAGCTCACGTTGATAATCTAGGAGAATGACACCCAAGGGGTACGCCCTTACATTGTTATATATATATTCTTATTACTTTTTTTAAATAATTTTTAATATATCTTTTCTAAAATCTTATGTCTGGTTTATTTTTCAGTTTTTTGCTTGTTTTGGTGATGATACATCTCTCTATAATAGAGAAGGCTAACTAATATGTATAATATGTATATCCATTAAAGTAATTCCCAAATGTTAAGTGTGAGGAAATAATATACAATGATTAGGATGCTGTTACGAAATAAACACGTTGCAGGGGAGATATAATTTTAAATCTTCGTCTTATACATTTCTTTAATTTGTTGATACAGAAACAGATTACATAACCTTATGTTAATTATGTAACCTCTTATATTAAGATCGGAACCTGTCAAAACTGTTCAATCCATTTTGAAGTTATTAATTGTTAATAATTAATTTTGCTAAAACACTAATTTGAATGGACTTTTTTTCATGTCCATTTATCAATTTTATGCTATTGTCTTAATAAGCATTTAAAATGAAAGATTAACTTACATATTTATATTTTGTAGAAAATTTCCAAATTTAATTTTAAAAGATTCATTTAAAGAATAAAGTTAAAATATATTTTTAATTGAAGAAAAAAAACATGAATGGCACGGAAGAGGAATTTTAAATTATGAATTTATATTTGTTGAGCGAAATACCTAAAATAAGTACAACCAACGTGTAATATGAAATTATGTATTTTCCTAATTTAAATTCTGTTCACATTCCAATGTTTAACTTAAAACAATTGATACAAAAAGAAAAATATTACCTAAATTCCTCATTAAGCTTTTATTAAGTTTTAATTAAGCAAAATGAATTGCCTAATCCTTTATGCTAAAATTTAATTGGCAAATCGTTTTGCTCATAATTACTTTATTATGATTATATTTACTTAGGGATTGTGTGTGTTTAACATAGGTATCTCACATACTTAACAGAGACTTTGATGCATTTAAGACCAAAATATGTGGAATCCGTTAATTAATGAGCATATTAGTATTTTTAAAGATGTAGCATGGTTAGCTTTTATCTTATTAATAAAGTGTAAACTATTTAACAGTAAACAAAAGACATTTTGGAATCATCCAGTTTATAGATCCTAATTGAACATAAATGTTACATTTATTTAAAATTTTTCAAACATTAAATAAACTTGAATAGTGTGAAATAATAAGAATTCTGTAAGAACTTCTTGTTGTATTTTTCATTTATTTATATGTAAGCAACTTAAAATAAAAAATTATTCTACGTGTAAATACTCCCTTTTAAAAGTTTCAGATAGGATGCCAATTGTGCGTGTTTTGTCAATTAAAAAAAAGGGTTTTATTCCTTGCTGAAGACATTTTTTAAAAAATTTATTTGAAATGAGTGTGTGAATTGTATTAAAGATAACCATCTGTGCTTCCAAAACTGATAAATTTTATAGAAAATTAAATCATTTTATGTTCTTGAAAGTATGGAGTGTTTTTAAAAACATACACACACAGTTTTATTTTAAAATACTTTAAATTGGTTGGAATTTTTTTAAATATTGACTTCTTGAATTGTTGATTTCGAGTATGAATTTATTTGATACGATTCTTGAGGATGCAATATTCTCTAGAACAAGCATACACAATGACACATAGAAGTAGCAACGAAATACACGAACAAAGCTTACAACGGAGAAGAGCGTTTTCCTTTCATTCTTTAGGAGCTCAGCTTATTACTTCTTATGTAAAAATATTGGAAAACTGATACAATATGCTTCCTCTAACCACGAAATCTTACGACACGATAATTTTTTAACAACTTTATATATATATAACTTGCAGTTAAAATTGTTTTTGCCGTTAAGTGGCTAGATAAAAACGAATTATCACGCGATGTCTTCCAGGGTTCAGGACCACAATTGGGAAATTCATCTGAAAAAATTTGAAATCGAAAATCCTTCGATTTATGCATGTGTACATATACACGCATATGGGGAGGTGTTACTCCATATATAGGCGAAATACGATATTACGCATACTTCAGTGCTTCTCAAACTTTCAATATTTGAGACTCCATATTCAATCTCAATTTTATCGCCCCTTCATATAATAACAATGTATTGAACTCAATATACTATATTTGACGCTGAAGCTACAATGCGACTTTAAACTGTTGAGTTCGACCGGAGTATGCAAACGGTTCATAGTCAAATCATTAAATGTCCCGGATGTATATAGATGTCTTTCCAAAATGCTATCTTTTCTGCGCACTGCTATCCATAAAATTATTTAGAAGGCTTTGGAATGAAAAAAAATGGATCTTGGACAGGTTTTGCGAAGGATTTATTTATTTAAGAGGATATTTATTATTTATTACTCCCCCAATACATCCCATACTCACGCCTACGTGAAAACAGTAGCATTGTGAAGCGAATAGCCTAACTTTTAGTCGGCATCTAAGGGATTCGTTATAAACTGTTCAAATTATCAAGAAAATCCCATGAGGTCACTAGTAACTATTAAACTTGTTCTTCATTTACAGTATTGTTAAATTAAATATAAAATACGTTTTTTGCAGTATTGATACGTTTATATATGTATTATATCAGTGCAGATATAATATTATATATGTATATATCAGAATGTATTTTATTTAATTTTTGTAAATTAATATTTTTTTTAAATAATCTTTTCTTTACGACTTTTCAATACCCTCGCGCCTCTCTCGCAGAGTTATCATTCCCCCCTAGAGTGGCACGCCCCACAGCCAGAAGAACGCTGACATGCTTACTAATGAAAAAGCGCAAAATATCTCAGAGCATCTGTGTAATCATACGTTCCTACGAGTAAAAATAGTATTTCATTACGGATGTTAGGGAAAATTCATGAAAGTTTGAATATTTAACAGAATTTTCTGTTAAAACCTGTTCTTATATATTTATAATAGTAAAATATATGTATACACTACTGGCCATTAAAATTGCTACACCAAAAAGGAATGCAGATAACAAAATGATATTTGTGGAACAAATATATTATACTGGAAATAACAAGTAATTAAATTTTCAAGAAATTTGGGTGCTTAGAAGTACTTAGAACAATCACCTCTGCCAATAATAACAGCACTTATTTGTCTGGGCATTTACTTAAGCAGAGATTGGACGGCATGCGCAGGTACAGATGCCCATGCAGCTTCACTACGATGCCACAGCTCATCAACCACAGTAACTGCCGTTTGGTGAAAAGCCATCACTCGGCAACCATGCAATAGACATTTTCTATTGGTGAGAAATCTGGTTAATGTGCAGGTAAGGGTACAATAAAGGTAACATGTGATTTGCATTATCCTATTGAAACGCAGGGTTTTAGCAGGGCTCGTTTAAAGTGTAGAGCTACAGGTCGTGACACACCTGAAATGTAACGTGCACTGTTCAAAGTGCCCGTCAGTGCGAATAAAAGACCTCATACCATCACGCCAGGTGATGGGCCAGGATGACTAAGACGGTTCAGGCTACCAAAGTGCTTTCCCCATGATGCCAAACACGGATGCGATCAACTTGATGCTGTAAACAGAATCCAGATTCATCTGAAAAACTGATGTCTCATCATTCATGCACCCAGGTTCGTTGTTGATTATACCATTGAAGACTTTCCTGTCTGTGATGCAGCGTCAAGAGTGCACAGCCATGGTCTCCGAGCTCAGAGTCCATATTGTTGCAAACTTCGTTGAACTGTTCGTGCAGACATTTGTTGTCTTACAATGACCCCAATTCTAGACTCAGTGCTCGTTACTTGTTAGCACTATCCATTAAAGCCACGAGGATAACATGCCTGTCTTCTCAGCTTATAGTGATAGGAGGGTGTTAAGATCTAGCACGGCGTTCCTTATTACGTATATGAAACCATCGAATCCATATTCTGCTAACAGTCATTGCCTCTCAACCGACGCGAGAAGCAATACTGCGGTATGATAAACCACAATCTCGGTATGCTACAATTCGACCTTTACCAATGTCTTAACCGTGCTGGTACGCATTTCTGCTTTTTACGCGAGGCATCATAACAACTTTCACCACGCAGCAGCGTTCAAATGCATTTTGTGTATGAGAAACCGGCAGAACAATTTTATCATTTAAACACATTGTTGGTGTCTCGCTACCGGCACATACTTTAATTTAATGTGCTGAATTGCTTATTTGCATGAATCATTTGCATATCCCAGCACCTTCGTTCCCTCGTTTAAATTCCCCGTCTGTAGCATGCCGCCTTCTTGGTGTAGCAATTTTAATGTGACCAGTGGTGTATATATATTATAAACAAATTGATTTCCACCTCTTATAATAAAACTTTGTTGTTGGAAAGATTTTGAGAGCACAATTGTTTATAAAAACACAAAAATAAAAACAATAATTTGATGATAAATTATAAAATTTCAATATTACATGATACCAATTAAAGAAGGTGTTAATTCGTATAAAAATAGTTGAAGCAGTGTTTATTGCTTAGACCTATATATTTCAGATGCAGAATTTGCGATATGTAATTCCTAGATAAAACGATTTACTGTAATAAAACTAGATTCTCATTTCTTTATTTTATATAATGCAACTTGTCTTGATTAATCATGGGTGTGATTTAATTTGCAGTTAATTAAATCTTGATTGTACTGTGCTATTGTATGTGTATGTGTTTAGTCAAAAACTCTAATGAAATACATATCGTTTGAATATGTCGATAAAAATTAAGTCTAAAAGGTTATATTTGACATTAATGAGTGAATAAAATACTTCTTTATCTTACATTTCCAAGTTAGAGGCATACACTAGAATTTTGCATAGCTTCTCTTTTATTTATTTGATCATATATATTTGTTTCACATCTTCTGTTATTTAGAATTCTACTTCTTATTGTTTTCTTTTATTATTCATTTATTGCGCATCTTCTTGAGATTAAGTATTCTATTACTTCATATTGTGTTTCTATATATATTCTATTATATTTGCATACAATTCAAAGCTTTCTTGCATACCTCCGAGAATAAAATTTAAGAATTACTTCCATTTAAGCATTACTTACATTCATTTTGTTCTAAATATCAAACTGCAGTGTCAAAAATTCAAACACAGAATAAAACTAACAAAGGAGGGGGAAACTTGAGAAATTTAGTTCCGAATGAGACGGTGTAGGTCAAAATATGGCTGAAGAATGCCCATTTAAGTAGTAAAGCACAATTTCGAGAAAAAAGATATTTAAATTTGAAACATGTACGAGTTAATTTTTCAGGTTAGAACAGTGGCACACTTTTGAATTTTTTTTAAAAAAATTAATGAGTTAGAATTTTTTTAAGGAAATATTAATCTAGAAATTAAAACTATCAAATTTTGAGTTATGTTAATATTTTATTTTAAGTTTCATGATCTATAACAGTAGTTTATAAATAAAATAAATTTATTTATTGTTCAATTTAGAGTATTTCTAAATTCTCCTCCCCTCCTAAAAATCACATAATTTTAAAAGAATTTAAAAAAAAAATATTTGAAAGTAGGATTAAAGCCGTACATAAGGGAACTCGCTTCTATGGCAATGTTTTCCCTAATGCTCCGATTAACAAGAATGCAATCTGCGCATTAAATCTTGTGGATTTTCTAGAAATCGGCTGGGGTCAGTTCGCCCTACTACGTCTATGTTTGAACATCCCCGCCAGTCTAAACTAGTTTAGGTGTATACCACTCTTTAGGAGTATTACTAACCTAGCTAGTTTTATCTTTAACGAATTTTCCTTGTGAGTCAAATTTTATAAACAAAACAACTGAAATGAAGAAAAATGTTTTAAATCAGTGCACCCAAGTTATTCTATATAGCATCACAGTGAATAACGAAGCACACAATATTATTTTTTGCACTATTTTAAATACCTCTGTAATAAGTAACTCAATTCTAAATAAAGAACTTAAGGATACAAGCCTTTAATCACTCATCCGTGGGTTTTTTTTTTGTATGGTTATTTATTGTACTTGTTATTTTTATCCAAGCCCTAGAATTAAGCTTTTAATGTAATGAAAAACGTCCTTGCAGATTTTGCCTCATGATTTAAAAAGGTAAGGACATTCATTTCTAAAACAGAAGTATATTGAAGTCAATTCTCTCAAACCTCATTTTCAACTCTTTACTCAGCAAAAGAACATGCTTGCCAAATTTTAAGCTTGTAAGTGTAATAACTAAGAAATTGGAATTTTTACCATTAAGGATGCCCCTGTAACCCTCCTAACCTCCACTGAGATCCGATTTCTGGAAATTCTGTTCTTAGAGAATCTCTTTTCAAAAGAAACACGTATGAAAAATTTTAAAACTCTAAGTTTAATAGTTCAAAAATGGGAAATTTTTTACCGATAACACCCCTTAACATACAGCAGACCCCTTTGGCAGCAGATTGTCACAAAACCCCGTTATTAGCTTATCTCTGCGTAACAAAAGAAACATGCCAGCCAAATTTCAACTGTATTTCTAATAGTTCAAATGATATTGTGATAAGAGTTTAAGTTGTCTTTCTCCTTAACAAATAAAATTGGCCAGTCAATATCTTTGTAACAGAGTTGGTGAGCACATATAAAGGGACTATAAATTTTATAAGGTGCATGTTACAATTCACATGCCCAAAAGTTATGCCACTCTGTAAGTCGTTCTATTTTCTATAGTTAATGTTGAAAGTCTATTGTTATAGTTAATGTTTTCTATAGTTTCTTGAAAATTTTTCATGAATTGTTAGTCATATATACTTGAACTATCATACAAACCACATTAATTCTTAATTTACTTAGGTTCAGTTTGTACTTTGACAGATGAACCGATGTCTATATTAGACAGCAAAGTACGAATATTTATCTCTCTACTTAGAGTTATGTATGTAAATTTTGTTCTTCACACTAAGTTCTTATTGAAAAATATTTTTCTTTAGTATAAAGGCATAAATATAACTTTAAGACATGCTTATACACTGCTGGCCATCGTAAATGCAACATCCTCAAGGAAGCATGCAAATAACACGAAATTTACAACATGCATTAGCGGAGGTGAGATATGCAAATGATTAGAATTTCAGCGCAGACACACATCACGCGTGCCTATGGCGCCACCTCAAAGCGCTATTTAAGGCTTGGAGATTTCGACGATTTCAACTTCGGCAATTGTGTTTTTCTTGCGCTTTTTTCAAAAAACGATCAGCTATGTCTCGTAGAAAACAGTGATCAGCTTTTGATCAAGAATCCGAGTTCGACAGAGGAAGGATAGTAACTTACCGAGATTGTGGATTATCTTTCAGGGAAATCTGTAGTCGTGTTGGACGAAACCAAACAACTGTAAGGCGGATATGTGACCGTTGGATGCAGGAGGGTACAACGGACCGACGTGGTCGATCGTATCCACGTCAGTGCACCATTTTACGTGAGGACAGGCAAATTGTGCGCACGGCAGTGACGGCCCGCTCAGTCACATCACGAACCATAGCACATGACATTGAGTCCGTAACGCATCATTCAGTGTCTGCGTGTAACTTTTGACGCCGTTTACAGCAGAGTGGTCTGTCCGCAAGATGTTCATTGCTTGGTCTACCCTTGATGCAGAATCACAGACGTCTCCACCGCCAGTGGTTCGATGAAAGAAGGATGTGGGCGGCAGAAAGGAATGAAGTTGTTTTACTGACTAGTCTTGCATCTGTCTGCAACACCACGATGGTCGGATTCGAGTCTGGAGACACCGTGGAGAAAGGATTCTGAACAGCTGCGTTTTGCACCACAACACTGGGCCTGCACTGTGTATTATGGTATGGGGCGGTATTGGATATCACTTTCGCACTCCTCTAGTACGCATTGCCGGTACTTTAAACAGCCAGCGCTACATCTCCGTGATGTTGGAGCCGGTTGTCCTTCCTTACCTTCAGGGCTTGGCCACAGCCATATTTCAACAGGATAATGCGTGATCACACGTGGCACGCATTGTTAAAAGGTTTTTCGTCAATCATCAGATTGAATTGCTTCCCTGGACGGCTCGCTCTCCGGATCTTTCGCCGATAGAAAACATGTGGTCCATGGTTGCTCAACGATTGACCCAGATTACACCCCAGCTCCCCAAAAGATCAATTTTTGGCAACGTATGAAAGTTGCTTTTGCTGGCCAAGAACAACCCAAAGTCTGTTTGAATCAATGCCGAGGTGAGTGGCAGGGGTGACTCCAAACAATGGCGGCTACCTGGCTACTGATTCTGGAGGAACACACTTAAAGAAGTCTATAAATTTAATCATTTGATACTTTGTCAACATGTTATCTACAAAATATATTTTTTTTGTGCTATCTCTTATCTTTCTTGGTGTTGCATTTACGGTGGCCAGCAGTGTAGTTACTAAAATCCTATGTAAATGTGCTCAAATAAAAATAATAGTGTTTCAGAATAACATCAAAAAGTGAAATAAAACTACATAAGCTGTAAATATTCTAGTAATGTTTAATAAACCAGTTGAACGTATTTTAAAATAATGTTTTGATATCTTAATTAAAACTTAGATTTATAGTAGCATTTTACATATGTATTGTAAGAATAAAAAAGTAATAATCTTCAAAATTAAAGTCAATTTTGTTCTTTTGATGGGAAAATAAAATTTTAAACAATTTTTAAGTAAGTAATATTATATGTAAGGTTTCTATGGTTCCTTATCATGTATGTTGCCTCTATGAAAGATAATGAAATATATATGATAAGAAGTGCTAAAGCCAAAGATTCGAATCTTTTTCAACGTGTTAATAATTAGGTTATGAAACTCTTGAGACCATCATTTTTGGAAGTTTCTCTGCTGTCTAATTAACTAATCAAATGCCAATTCTCCAAAAAATTTAAACTTGTTTTCCATAAAGCATCAATTTTTTGAATGATCAATTTAAGAAAGAATTTTAAATACAAAATATTGGTGTTTAAAAAGTTTTTTTTTTTAAATTTCAATTCAGGCAAATTAAATAATTTTGAACTATAGAAATAAATTTTTCTTTTGACTAAAATTAATTATTTTTTTTAGTAAAACACACTTTGAAAAAAAACAAGAGGGGAATTTTCAAAAAAAATTATTTAATTTTAGTGCATTACAAATTTCGTAACAAAATTATTTAATAAAAAGTACCTATTAAAATGCAATCGTCTTCATTCCACTAATATAAAGCAATTTAATCATTTAAGTAAAGATAATCTAATTTTATTTACCAGTAATTTTAAAATCTACAATAAAAGTTGAAAAAATTCAGAACTCCCAAAAAAATTTCCACCAACGAAAATGGGTTAAAATAATTTTTTTTTCTCATTTTATAAAGTTAAATTTAAAAAAATTTTTAAAGAAATGATAAATTTATTTTCAAATTTAATCAAAACAAAGTTGCGAAAAATTTTTTCAATGCAAGTACTGTATTTTAATTTTCTTGTATAACAAAAATGATGTAATAAAATTAATGTTTTTTTCAATTTCAACGATGAATTTTGTAGTAGGTAACATAAATTAACTTCTGGAGATCATAAAGTTACAAAATTAATTACAAAAAGCTAATTAAAATTAACAGACAATATTATAAGATATTATTATAAACAATATACTTTTTTTCATTTATAATAGATTTTTTAATTTATCCCGGAAAACCCCGGATTTAGATTTTTAACCCTTTTTTTAAATTTTGGGTATTCTGGTGGGTGATGCCTTATTCAAGTTTCTTCGTGACCTAAAGGTGTGGGTGAATGAAAAACCCAAAAGGTTGTCGTGATCTAAATATATATTTTTATTGATTAATTTTAAACACAACAATGTTTAAATTTTAAATTTTAGCGATCTTAGGGAGAAAAACACTATGTATTTCAAAAAAGCGCGACTTTAATCACTATATTTTCGCCTATTAATTACTTCCCAAGTTCCTAATAGTTTAAAAAAATCCCTTGTTTAAAACCTCTCGGGTCCTAAATATCTTTTCTTGATCTCGCGGAATAGTATCCACCTTACGATCGTTCTGTCACGGGAAACTTCAATAGAATAACGGCTTACTTTATGACTTCGTTTTCGCGTTTAAACTAAGCGCAAAACCCAAAGGCCTGTTTTCGTTAAACTTCCTTTAAAAGGTTCCTTATTTGATACTCAGGCTTCGCTTCTGGTTTGGTTGGGAAAAAATTTGCCTTTTTCGCCCCAAAGAAACCAAGAGGAGTTTTAGTGGAAAACGGGGGGAGGCTATTTTTCTTCATCTTCCCCGAATTTTAATGTTTTTTTATTTTCTTCAAGTTTTGCATTTTTAAGTTCCTTACAGATTTATATGAATGAATTAAAGTAATCTTGGTAATGACTACTTGAAAAAATATAAATGGAAACATATTTAATTAAAAAAGAATATCAACAATTGTGAGCAAATATAGTACATTATTAAAGTATAAGCATTAAATTATAGAAAAAAGCACAGGTACAAAGGTATTCTAAATTTCGAACATTGGTGTATTACTGAAAAATACTTACCATTCTACCACTCTCCAGCAAAATTGATGGCACACACTGCTATACAAATTCATTAAATGCAAGTTAATAAAATGTCCATTATATTCGTGCATAGTATGTCAAATAGCGATACTTTTTTTGATTTATAATACTCTTTACTCAGCAATGATAAGTTTCTTTACTGATTTAAGTAAATTCTCCAAGTAAAAATTTGGTTAGATAATTTAAAATTGTCATTTTAAAAATCTCACGAGCTTCCCTCAGTAGTAATTAATACCTTCGACAAGTAATACTATTTTATACTATACAATGAGATTGTTTTGGATGATTAAATTACACCTCATCACTGAACAAATGCCTGCTTTCACTAGTAATGAGAATTTAATTTTTAAAAATTATGTTATAACAGTCATAATTTTATTTGTAATTCGGATTTCTGCTTGGTATATTTTTGGGTAAAATGATTTTTCCATGTAACATTTTTGCATAAAACAGTGGGCTTAGCAAACATTTGCCGAGCTCACCAATACATTAAGCTTAAAATTCAAAAGTAATCATGGTAGGTGGCTATATATAATTATTCCAAGAAAAACAAATTTGATCATTTAGCATACGAAAAGCATATCATTTATGTTCCATTTCACAACACATTGCACGATAAAAAAAAATCCTTTAAAGGGAAATGGCATTTAAAAAACTCGTATAAAATTTTTTTTACCCTTTTTTAAAATTAAAAGAGCAAATTAATAATAATGGAAATAAATGTATTTCAAGTAAATATTAGTGTTCCATTTCAACTAATGATTATTCTCTAATATTTTTTTTTCAATCATGCTTTAACCGAAAAAGTTTTTAATTGGGGATTTTTTTTCTTAATTTATTCATCTTTCATTTAAGGATTTGTCAAAAATATTTATTTAAAGTCTCTACAGTATGTCAATGAAATATCTTCTGGGATTATTCTGTTAGTTCAATATTTATACACCCACAACTTTTTGACTAACGAAACAAAGGAAGCGAGCAAAATAATTTGCATAAATATTTCGTTATAAAATTATTAATGATATTTGAGATATGAATCATGTCTATCCGGCATGTTCTAGGATAATATTCTGAATTTCTGATTAATTATGTTTAAAATTAGTGTAAATAGTTTTCATCTTCACAATTAAAATAAATAACTTATTTTTAAAAGCTAGAACAACATAATACGAAATGAACTTGATTAAGTAAAAGACGTTTATATTGATTGATTGATTTGTGTCATAGTAAAGAGTTAAGAGTAAAAGTATAACAATGCCCCAAAATTTTCAACCTATTTGTGAAAAGAGTTTAACATCTGATCAGGATTTAATTTTTGCAATGTTTCAATCTCACCAGAATAATTTAAACTTCATTTTAGGCTCATTAGATTTTTATACAAACAATAAAGTAATTTGCAATAAAAAAGAAATTGAATAGATAAAGCAGGTTAGTTTA